>CM066341.1:1865000-2070000 GCA_033807585.1 Hydrophis major | reverse complement strand
GTTGTGAAATCTTATGTCTGTGGACCAGGTATGAAGGCTTGGTTGGAAGTAGGGACAAGGAAAAAAAAATGAGGGGAAAAGATTAATCAAAGATTAATCAGTTGTTCATGATTAATTTTCCCACGTTCTTCTTTTGTTGTACTTGTGTTTTGGTCTGTGACCGATTAATCAAAGTATCTTTCCAAGCTTCAAAATATTTAACTACCCTGTTTCCCTAAAAAAAATGCAACCTACCCTGAAAGTAAGCCTAGCTTGATTTTTACATGTTCTCGCCCAATATAAGCCCTGTCCCCAAAATAAGCCCTAATTAAGCTCCTGTCCACTCCAGAGTGCATGGGTAAAAATTAAGCTGGGATGGGGGGGAGGTGTGGAGCTGCCCTACTACGTACATTTGGACAGTTGTAGCCAGCCCTCGCACACCCCGACACCTGCTTTGCCAGCCCGTTTCTCCTGCAGTGGATGACATCCCCCGAAAATAAGACCTGGTGCCTTTTTTGGTGGCAATAAATAAATAAATAAATAAGACGGGGTCTTATTTTTGGGGAAACACGGTGGTTTCCATCTCTATGCACCGAGAAGAATGAGGATGTATGGGGTCTTTGGTGCTCTCTGAGCATGGTGGCTTTCTTACAGACGTTTCATTACCCATCTAGGTAACAACATCATCAGCTACCTCGTTTACCTAACATCTCTTCTATCTTTATCTTTTCACGCTGGAGTTTGCTTGGTTAGAATTGTTTTGTTTTCCGTTGATGCTTGTTTTTCTATACTTTTCTGGACATCTGGTCCTTTCCATTTCTTAACAGTATGGAGAGAGAGAAGCTTCCTCACCTTCTGGAATTTTTTTCCCCTCCCTTTGAGAATTTGTATAACGGCAGCTTAAGACGAAACTTTTAGCCAACTTCTTGCGAAGGGGGCCAAATGCTCCCTGGTTGTCATAACAGCTTTGTACTTACAAGACGGGAGGAGATTCCGCTATTTCCTCTGTTGCTCAATTGTTAAAGGGTGCAAGCCAGAACTTTCCAGTTCTGGCTCCGTTTTGCTGGTGGAAAAAAAGCCACTTGGAACAAGAAGATGAGAGAAAAATCTCTGGCCAGCGATGGTCTTTTCTTAAGGCTGGTTCTTTATCCATCTAAAGATTGTCCGTTGGGGAATTATGGACCATTCCCAAGATTGTTTGTCTGGAGAATCCCGTTCTTGCAAGGACCCAGATTGCAAAAGATGCTTTAACATGTCCTGGCCCTTTTTAGCTCAGATAACCGATAGTTCCTCGCTGCTCGGTGCCCAAAAAAATATAAAATACAAAAATTGAAAGATGTGCGTCCTTACAAGATGGCTTCCCTCAGTGGAGGGGTGTCTTACCTATCTTCTGAATGAAAGCTCTCTAACGATTCTCTTTCAGGTATAGTTTGAAAGATGAGGGGGCCTGGATGTTCTCTGAGCTTGGTTGTTTTCTGGCATACGTTTCATGACCCAGCTAGGTAACACCATCAGTGTTAGAAGAGAATGGGATTTGGGGAGTGGAGGAGAAGGAGGAGTGGAGGAGGAGGAAGAAGAGGAGGCAAGAGGAGGAGGAGGACTGTGGGGTTCTTGGTGCTCTCTGAGCTGGGTTGTTTTCTTGCGGACGTTTCATTACCTAACTAGGTAACATCATCAGGGCTAGTGATCAGTTCTAACACTGATGATACTAGCTAGTTTGCATTAATGAAAGGTCTGCAAAAAAAAAAAAAAAAACTAAGCTCAGAGAGCACCAAGGATCATACAGTCCTCCTCCTCCTCCTCCTCCTCCTCCTCCTCCTCCTCCTCCTCCTCCTCCTCATACCCCACTTCCTTCAAGTACTGATGATGTGACCTAGTTGGGTAATGAAACGTCTGCAAGAAAGCCACCAAGTTCAGAGAGCACCGAGGGCCCTTCATTTCAACCCCAAGCTACAAATACTGTCCTTCATTGCTTCGAAAGACATTTGAACCTCTTCTGTGGTGGAAAAGTTGGGAAGAAACATACATTACTTTCTATTTGTGCTGGACCAGAGCTGGGCAGCCCATCCTGAGTTCCCTGATTGTTAAACAAGTCTGTCACCAAGGAAATGGCTAAGACCGCTTGCAGGTTTTACGAAAGGGAGGTAACTAATGATAATAATTTGTCATTTCTATCCTGTTCATCTACTGAGGTTTTAGATAAGCTTAGATTTAAAAGCCAAAAAAGCAGTAATTGCAAAATGCAATCTAAACAAGCCGGGAATAACCATCTAAAATAGATGAGGCAGATTAGCAGAGGTGCTCTTGGAACGTCTGAAAGTTACTTCTGGGTCTCTATCTCATACATCTTGCCTAATCCTATTTTTCTTCCCTCGTGCAGCTTTGAAGGTGCAAGCTTTGCTCTGAAAGAATTGGCATCCTTTGAGAGGGTCATTGAGGCCACTTGGAGGTTTGCCTGTGTTCTCAGGGTCACCTGAGTTGGTGCCAATGGGTGTGGAGCCTCCTTGGAAGGGCTGAAAGGACCGTGTAGTAGACTGGAGATACCCAGTGTCATATTCCCCCCTCCCCCTTTCAAACCAGCGGTCCTTTCTGTCCAAAATGTGGATTTTGCTTCCTTCCAAAGAGTCTTTTAAATGCCGATGGATGCAACACAGTCCTTTCAGCCGTTCCATACCAATTTGCACCACTCAGGTGACCCCGAGGACGCAGAACAAACCTCCAAGTGGCCTCAAGGACTCTCTAAAAAGGATGCCAATGACCAGCTGTCTGCAAGGAGTAATAAATCTTTTCCTTCCCCACCATCCAGTCAGAGCAACCTAGCCTTATGCAACAGAGAAGTTTAGGGACTCTAATTTTCTTTCCGTCATGTCTGGAAAGTGAGAAGGAGAAGGCAGCTGGGGAGAGGGGGGGAACTACTCTGGCCTGAGAAAGGACCCAGGGCAATAATCCACAGGGCTGTTGTAACACTCGCCTTGTTTTGACAGCGAGCATCGCCTCGCCCACACACTGCCAAGGTTATAATCCAAATTGGCCGTCTTTGGCAATGCCCTTAATTAGGAGGGTTTCGATTCCATCCAAGATACGCAAAAGGGGTTCCGGGGTCAATCCAAACAAACAGCATTACCTCTTAACAGCCAAAGAGCATTAATTGCTCCAGATTGAATCTGCTGCATTCCCCGAAGTCTCCTGAACTCCAAGCTGAGCCATGTCAAATTTGCAGCATGGAATTGAAGCAGAGCCTCCCCTTACACCCTCAAACCTGCCCTCATCCCTCACAAGTTCCCCCACCCCACCCCAAGAATCCTACCTACCTGAGTTCGAGCTTGGGGAAACGGGGTGTAGGAGATCAAGTGAATAAATCAAATGGGGACAGACCAAAGCTTTTTTTTTTTAAGTGAGAGGCTCCCTTGGCTTCGGAAGTTCTTCAAAACTACAAATTCATGTGGGGGCTCCACCCCTGGAGGTTTTCAAGAAGAGACTGGACAACATTTGTCCAGAATGGTAGAGGGTCTCCTGCTTGAGTTGGGGGTTGGGACTAGTTGACCTCTAAGGTCCCTTCCAACCCTATTATTCGTATTCTATTCTATTCTGCTCTATTCTATTCTTTATTATGTTCTAGTCCTTATTCTATTCTTTTCCTTATTCTATTCTTTATTCTATTCTATTCTAGTCCTTATTCTATTCTAGTCCTTATTCTGTTCTATTCTTTATTCTGTTCTAGTCCTTATTCTATTCTAGTCCTTATTTTATTCTAGTCCTTTTTCTATTCTATTCTATTCTTTGTTCTGTTCTAGTCCTTATTCTGTTCTATTCTAGTTCTTATTCTCTTCTAGTCCTTCTTCTTTTCTGTTCTCCATTCTCTTCTATTCCTATTCTCTTCTCTTCTATCCTAATCCTATCCTGCATTTTTGGTTCTACTCTATTGTACTCCCTACTCTTGTTTGTTCAATGTAAAATTCTTGCCTGCGTGAACCACTTTGTGCCCCTCAACTCCCCCTGTTCCTCTCTCTCTCTCCTGCCATTGCAGAAACGCCGCGCATGGATTCTCCCTGATCCAGTGGAGAGCCTGAAGGTTACCATGAAGGACATTTTGCAGAAGGCTCTGAAGCGAAGGAAAGGGTCGCAGCGAGGCTCAGGTGGGGACGAGACCTCTGGCTACACTTTTGTTTGTATTATAATAATAATAATTATTATTATTATTGTTATTGTTTTGGAGGGAGGGCAGTGTATTTCATGGCCGCCGCCTCCCCCCCAATCTCTTTCAAATATTGTGTTTGTTTGTTTTTGTGACAATGCACCAAGTGACCTCTCTTAACAATGCCGTTGTGGCAGCTTAGCCCTTCCAAGTCCTTGGGCAACAAGCAGGCATTCAAGGTGTTTTTAATTGCTTTTATTTATTACATTTATGGCTGCCCATCTCATCTCCGCCCAGCTCATCTTCTCCTCGCCAGTTTTTATATTTTGCACTTTTGCTTATTTTGGAAACAAACACCACCACCACCCAAAAAAAGTATCTAGGAATGATCGCAAAGAAAAAAAAAAAAGTATGAAGAAGAAACGGATTTGGACTGTAAATCTGGAGCTCTGTCACCTATTGTCTTCCTGTTTTGTTTTATTTTATTTTATTTAAATTACAGGCCGTCCTTGACTCACAACAGTTCATTTAGGGACCATTCAATGTTAATAACAGCACTGAAAATTTACTGACGACCACTTTTCACAGTAATGACCAGGAGTGGGATTCAACCGGTTAGGACCTGGTTTGAATGAAGCACACGCTCACCGAACTGGCTGTTTATACCAGTTGAATCCCACCTCTGGTTATGACCTTTGCAATATCCCTCATGATCAAAAATTCAAACCCTTGGCAGCATGAAGTCACTAAATGAACTATCTGTATGCCCACAAAGCATTCAATAAGGTGAGGAGGAATGAGGAATCATGGGTACCTTAGCCATTTTTGGAGGCTTCTTCCCTATCATCCCATCCCTTATATTACGAAAAACCAACGTCGAAAATCTACCTTTCATTCCGATTTAGGCTAGCACATCAAAAAAGAGGGGGAACTTTTTCTCTTGTTTTGAAGTGTTCCATCTGGCTCTTCCCAGCTGGCTTCATTCCTTTGGAATAAACATGGAAACAGCTTGAATGTTTTATCCCGACGGTTCCTCCCCCAAAATTGTCTCCCCAACGCCTAGGTATTTTGCCGCAAGCCTCCCCTTTGCAGGGTTGAATCGGCCAACCTTCCCAACTTGAAAGAGGATGCTTCAAAAAGGCTGCACTTTGTCCCAGGTCAAAAAGCCCCAGAAGATTCGCTCCAACTTGGAGACGATTCTATCTGGATTCTTTGCTTTGGGCTCAGAGCCCTCCAAAGTGAATGGTATAGTTGAGATTGAACTGTTTCAGCAAATGTGTTTTGCAATTTCAGTATTTCCGTCTTTGCACTCGGAGCGGCTGGCTATTGAGATGGAGCTGTTTGGTCAAACCCGTGTTTGCCTCCCAAAATACAACCTACCCTGATTGATTCTCACAGGTGCACCCAATTTACTAGCAGGTCATAAAATGGGGCGAAATTCACTTAAGGACCATCTCTGCTTAGCAGCAGGAATGGTGGTTGTAGGTCAAGTAAATACACTTCTTTCCACCATCTTATTCAGCCTTTTCCAAACTTGTCTCTCTGCATCCTTGCAGGTCCCATCTGGCTATGTGTTCCTTGTTTTGAAAAGGAGAAAAATATTAATTAATAATAATAATAATAATATAACAACAACAACAGCAGCAACAACAACGCTTGGGAAGTGTTCAACTAGTGATTTGTGATACGAAACTCAGCATAGTTATCTCGTTTGCTGTGTACACTGTTGTTTTTTGTATATTATAATAATAATAATAATAATAATAATAATAATAATAATAATAATAATAATAATAATAAATAATAATAATAATAATAATAATAAACAGCAAGCCCGTTTCAACCATCATTGCCAGTAAATAATATTTGTGATACATTTTAAAATGTTCAGTTGACTGAGTTTCATATTTAATGACTAAAGTATATAATTATAACAAAAAACCTTTTAGATCTTCTTGCTTTTAATTGTCAAGAAGTCCTTTTGGCTTCAAGAGGCCTGTGTCGGTACAGCCTTAAAGCCCCCACCGAGCGAGAAAATCTGTCTTGACATGTAGAAATAATTACGGTGAGAAATGGCACCGGCTTTTGAATCACCCACCACAAAGAACTTTAATATAAACCTATCTATAGACTCAATAGAGATAAGCATCTTGTCTCAGTTAAATGAATGAAAGCTTTGTCTATTCTTTCTTTTTTTTTTCCCTCTCTCTCTCTCTCTCTCTCTCTCCCCCCCCCCCCCCCGGACCAGTTTAGTTTTTAACTCCACCGAAAGGAAGAACCCAGACTTCTGTTTAGGAAAGGGGGGAAGGGGATCCACGCAGCCCACCCAACAACCACCCTTTTCACTCCTTCCCCAAACGAGACTATAATCTGTCACCGATTTAATTAGCTATCTCCAGATGAAAGCTGAAGTTTTAATAAAAGTTAGGAGAGATAACACCCACCAAAAGGACACGGATGAGCTGTCTCAAGGCCGCATTCGGGAGGGGAAAACGATAAGAGCTGTAAAAAATGGCAGCAGAGAGCAATTGAATGGAGCAATGAAAATCGGATTTATTTATTTTTTTTAAAGGGGAAATGGGGGGGAAGGGAAGGAGGAGGAGGAGGAGAAGTTGGCCACCAGCCAAGCGCCATCGTTCACCCCTGGGCTTCTGGCAAGCCCTGTCCAGAGTGCCAGCCCCACGTCGTGGCTCTCGCCAGCTGACTGCGCCGTTTGATAACGCCGCTCTCCGGATGCCCATCGCTGACCGCGGAGATGGAATTAGATGATGATGATCTTCCCACTAGTTGAGAGGGGAAACAATGCATATAAATCTTGATTTCATTCTCAGCGTGAGAAGTCTTTATCCGTCATCACTCATAATGAACAAGTCGTTAGCCAGGATGAATGGTCCTCTGCTCGGCTCCCGACCACCACCACCCCCCGCTCCTCGGCATCTTCCTCCTCCCCATTGAGCCACCTCTTTTGTTTCCTTCTTTCTTTTCTTCCTTCCTTCCCCCTTCCCTTCCTTCCTTCCTCTTTCCTTTCTTTTTTTCCTTCCTAACATGATGGCTGGGGCTTAAGATTTCCTTCCTTCCCTCCTTCTTCTTTCCCTCTCTCTATCCTTCCCCTTCCTTCCCTTCCTTTCTCTTTCCTTCCTATTTCCTTTCCTTTCCCTCCCTTCCTCCTCCCTTACTTCTTCCTTTCTTTTTTTCCTTCCTAACATGATGGCTGGGGCTTAAGATTTCCTTCCTTCCCTCCTTCCTTCTTTCCCTCTCTCTATCCTTCCCCTTCCTTCCTTCCTTTCTTCTTTCCTTCCTATTTCCTTTCCTTTCCCTCCTTCCTCCTCCCTTACTTCTTCCTTTCTTTTTTCTTTCCTAGCATGATGCTGTGGCTTTAGATTTCCTTCTCCTTCCTTCCTTTTTTCCCTCTCTCTATCCTTCCCCTTCCTTCCTTCCTTTTTTCCTTCCTTTTTTCCTAATATTATTGCTTTAAGACTTCCTTCCTTCCTTCTTTCCTTCCTCCCTCCCTTCCTTCCTTCCTCCCTCCCTCCCTCTCTCTCTCTCTCTCTCTCTCTCTCTCTCTCTTTCTTCTTTCTTTCTTTCTTTCTTTCTTTCTTTCTTTCTTTTTTGTTTTCTTCTTTTCTTTTATCTCTTTTCCTGCAGGTGACTTTTATCAATTTTCCCAGCCCATCAAACTTTCTCCTTCTCACTTAAATCTTGCGAACGGCTGACGGGTGCGCATAACTCTGCCTTTACCAACCTGGCACCCCCTCCAGGTATGTGTGTGTGTGCCATAACTCCACCATCCTCAGCCAGCACAGCTGGTGGCTGGGCTGCCACACCTATAAACAAAAAGCAGTCCCACCAAACTTTCCCTCAGCTGTCCCAACTAAACTCCCAACTAAAGTGGCATTTTAGGAAGGAAAGATGAATAATAGAGTTGAAAAGGGACCCTGGAGGTCTTCTATTCCAGCCCCCTGCTGTGGCAGGACATGTCCCAAACATAATTCTACGTTCAATCCATCCAGATACTGGGCAATTCTGCGCCTTCCTTTTTGGAAGCAAGCGGTCCCAACTCCCTCTCCTTTCTTCTAAGATCCCCCTCGGGAATCGCTGACCTTCTCCGCCGTTTCCTTTTCTTGACTCCATGTATAAAAAATGTCATTCTAAGCCTTGTTGCCGGCAACCTTTAGCAACCTTCTCAGGCATGAGGGGGAAAAGTTGACACGTCAAGTCCTCGGTGACAAATGGAGCTTAGAGAAACGGCTCTGTTGCAAATTCCCTTCTATTTTATTTTTTTAAAGAAGCAAGCGGGGACTTAAACCGCAGCAGAAAAGCACACACACCCATTTCCCAATTCAATTCTCTGCAATTCTCTCCACTCTTCCTTCTCCGGGCAGCCGGCGTCCTTTCTAGGGAGCCTTCGGTGCCTTTCTCGGCTTGGTGGCTGGCTTGGAGACGTTTCACAACCCAACTAAGTAGCGTCATCAGCATGGGTGGGCTTCAAAAAATGTTGGCCTCCTGCACCATGGCAGGAGGGGGTGATTTTGCCTTTCCTGGTTTCCTTGAGCCTCCAGGAGTGCAAAAACCATCTCCCCAGGATCTGGAGGCTGGAAACGGGCCCATTTCTGGCCTTCTGAAGCCTCTGGGAGTCCCTTTCTTCTTCTTCTTCTTCTTCTTCTTCTTCTTCTTCTTCTTCTTCTTCTTCTTCTTCTTCTTCTTCTTCTTCTTCCCCCCCTCCTCCTCCTCCTCCTCCTTCTCCTTTTCTTTCTTTCTTTCTTTCTTTCTTTCTTTCTTTCTTTCTTTCTTTCTTTCTTTCTTTCTTTCTTTCTTTCTTTCTTTCTTTCTTTCTTTCTTCTTTCTTGACTCTGGTCATTTTCTGTTGTCCCTCAAGGAACGCAGCTTCTTTAAGCTCTTGTTTTCTGCCCTTTTAATTTTCTTAATTTATTTTATAGAGAATTGATATGGCCGCCCAGTCCGCTCACTTTCAGGCAACTCGCAAAAAAGAATAAAAATAAAAATAAAAATTGAAGATAGGCATTCCTCGACTTACAACGGCTTACTTAAGTGGCCGTTCACAGTTACGATGGTGCCGGGGGGGGGGGGGAGTGACCTTATGACTGTTTTTCACCGTTTAAAAGTCACCGAATTGTGCTAAGCTCCTTCAAAACATCTTTTTTCCCCTCCTCCCTTTACGATGATAAGGCCAGGATGGCAAGATTCAAACGCGTTCCAGCTTGAAGTCCTTCTTCAGAGGTTTCCTCCCGCTCTTCCAAAAGCCCTCAATTTAGACATTTTAATTGTTCTTCTTCTTTTTTTTTAATTTCCCCCCCTTCTTCCAAAACTTCCATCGGCTGCATGGAATTTTCCTGCCCGGACATCCCACCCTACCCCACAGCCAGAAACATCTTAGTTTTGCAGATCACGTCCCTTGGAGATTGCCCAACAAGCCGCAGGCCTTCGCTCAAAGGCCACCCTAAGCTGTTCTTTCACCAGACAGCTGTTTCCAGCTGCAGACACATTCCGCCGAAGGCAACCTCCGTCTCCCTTCCTTTTTTCTTTCTTTCTTTCTTTCTTTCTTTCTTTCTTTCTTTTTTTTTCCTTCTTAGTTCCAAAGGTTCTTCGTGCATTATTTGGTCCTAAACGTTTCTCCTTTCAGGGCCTCAGAAAACGTGGCCTGCATTTTTCCGTAGGTTGAGGAGAACCGAAGAAGCCGTGGGCTTTGTTGCAATTTGGGGTGCAGGGGACATGCTTCATTCACAGCAACGTCCGAAAGGAAAGAGCCAGGTTTGAAATGGCTTCTCGTTTCTCTCAAAGGGCTTTGGGCCCTTTCAAGAAAGGCAGCTGGACGTAAGAAAAAAGACTAGATGGTGGGGTTTTTTTTTTGATGGCCTGGTTAATTTATCCCCTGAAATTGCAATATAAAGAAGCGTGGTATGCATATGTGTGTGTGTAAGTACAAACATGCACACAATCCTGGAACAATCTTCCCTAGGCAAGAGTAAAATATTTAAATATAAGGAAGGAAGGAAGGAAGGAAGGAAGGAAGGAAGGAAGGAAGGAAGGAAGGAAGGAAGGAAGGAGTAAGAGGTAGGTAGGCAGGGAAATAAGGAAAGAGAGAGTGGGAAAGAAAAAAAGGAAGGGAAAGAAAAGAAAGAGAGAAAAAGTGAGCTGAGCATATGGAAATTGTGCGCTCAAATAAATGCCACAACCAGCTGATGGAGTGTTAAATCAGCGCTGCTTAAGAATTCAACTGTGAGGGAAACCGATAGTAAATCCAGAGTGACAGAATTTCGAGGAAAGACAAAAAGGACCTTGACGCCTGGCCTGGGACACGCAAACTACAGCGGTTCAAAAACCCATTTTGCTTAACGCCACCTTGACAGCTAGGGAAATTACAGAATTTAGTCAAAGTAGCCCTTAAAATAAATCAAATCCTCTACTAGCTCCTTACAAGGGAATAAAGTGAGCTGGGTGGTGTGTGGGTGTGGGTGTGTGAAAGTCCAATTACAAATTTACTTGTGTTAGGGCCTTTTTTTTTTTATTGTTTTAAAGAAGGGAGTTTGCAAACAGCGAACTATGTGAGTGCCCCAAAGGGTTTAAAACAAAACAAAACAAAATAGACAACTTTGTGATTTTCCCACCAGACGTCTTTGGCAGCTTTTCGTATCACAAAGTGGGGTTTTAAAGTGTGAGGTATAATGCGTTTAGATCTTTGTGTGTATGGGGGACATTTTGCCGATAACTGCCGTGGCTGGAAACGAATAGCACAGGATGGAAATGATCAAGGAGCCAGCTCCGATATTCGTAGCTCAGTGAAACTGTGGGGTCCTTGGTGCTCTCTGAGCTTGCAGACGTTTCTTTGCCCAGCCAGGTAACAGCATCAGTGCTGGAAGGGAGTTGGTTTGTGTAGAGGAAGAGAAGGAAAAGGGAGAAGAAGGGTGCTAGTAGAGAGTGGGGTTGGAGGAGGTGTAGGAGGAGGAGGACCACAAGAGTCCTTGGTGCTCTCTGAGCTTGGTGGGTTTTCTTGCAGATGTTTCATGACCCAACTAAATAACGTCATTAGTGCCAGAGGGAAGTAGGATTTGTGGAGATGAGGAGGAGGAGGAGGATGACTGGGGTCCTGGATGTTGAACTTGGTGGTTTTCTTGCAGATGTTTTATGACTCTACTAGCTTACTGCTAATACTGATAATGTTACCCAGTTGGGTTATGAAACGTCTGCAAGGCACGCTAGATTTATAACAAAGAGCAATGTGTAAACCCAACTAAAATACAGTCCAAGCATCAGCAATAATCCCTCTTCACTGACAGCCATATTTTGATCAAATAAAGAGGTATCCCTGGACATTCTTCCGTTTATTCCAATAGAGAGAATCACAAGAGGTCCAAGTTTTTTTGACTTTTAAGATTCTTAGACCCCTGGCTAGGACTCAAATCCCTGGAGTCAACAACCAATAAATTATACCCTGATGTTTATTAGGAGGAAGAGACTAGTAGCAGCAGTACTGGTAGTAGTAAGATACAGTCTGAAACCATGCAGTGAAAAATTATTTCATCAAATTGTAACTGAAAAGATGGCCCTGGTCACCATTTAAAAGAGTTTGATTGGGGCCTTTAATTGTTCAGTTCAATTTATTGATCCTAACAGAAGGGATGCTTTGTTTGAAAGGCAGAAAGAGGCCAAATCACAAATTTGCTTTTATTTACAAAGAAAGCAACCGCCCAGCCTCGCAAATAATCGGGTGTGATTTCATCACACAATTTTATTGCTCCTAGCCGAGGACATAACTTCCGGTTTCTGTAATCAACCCATTTCTCACAAGGAGAGAAGGAAAAAGTACCGTTGAGATCTCTTACTGGGGTAGAAAGCGGTCAGCAGATTGCTTTCTAAAGATCTCGGTGGAAGCTATAAAAATGAGGTTTTATCTGCCACAAGTAGTCCATAAATTCCCAAAGAATCGTTCGCTGAATTTCCCCCCCCCCTTTTCTTTTTTTTTATTCCTGCAGCTGTGGACTCTTCCTTGGGTATATTCCCTTTGATGTCGATTTTTGGAATGAACTCCATCTGTCTCTAGCAGCTCTGATCTATGGGGCATAGGATAATAGAGTTGGAAGGGACCTTGGAGGTGTTCTAGTCCAACTCCCTGTTCAAGCAGGAGACCTAGACAAATGGCTTGTCCAGTCTCTTCAACCTTCCGCATCGTATTATGCCTGTCAAGTCTGGGTCTAGTGACACCACAGGTAGACCCGTGTCTATTCTTACTGACCCCATGGGTCGTTTGTATCTACTCTTGGTGACCCCATAGGTAGACCTTCTTTCCTGAGTGTTGTGTCCTCAGTACAGCCCTTCAAGTCTTCCAGGAATGCCAGGACCCATCACTCTACAAGCTAGGTTGCTGCTGATTTTTCTCTTCCCATTCCCAGAACTCCAGGGAGCTGGGTCTGTGCATAATACTGTATATCCAAAATATGAACCTTATCGGGGGGGTTTTTGCTCGGATTTGTTCTGTAATTTGTTCATATATTATGAAAAAAGAGCGTGTGTACTCAGGGACAGCTTGGTCAGGATCTATCTATATCTCTATCTATCTATTTATCTATCTATATCTATCTATCTACCTCTATCTATCTGTCTGTCTGTCTATCTATCCACCACTCTCTTTCTATCTATCCATCTATCTTCTATCAATCTTTATCTTCTCTCTATATATTTATCATTTATCTATCATCTCTCTGTCCTTCCATCCATCCATCCATCCATCTCTCTTTTTCTATATCTATCTATCTATCTATCTATCTATCTATCTATCTATCTATCTATCTAATCTATCTATCTATCTATCTATCTATCTATCTATCTATAGCGTAACTTTGGAACGCCTCGAGCAATTTCAACCAAACTTGGTACACAGATTACTTACTCTCTGTAAACACTGTGGGGATAAGACACCCCTGGGGGGGGGGGTCTTAAGATACAGCTTATTGTGCCTTCAAATGGCTTCTACTGTATTGCCTTAAAATGGCTTCTACTGCACAGCGCTGTGGAGTTGCCATGCTAATGGCTTCACAGTACCCCCACAAGGGGGCTCTCTCTGGTAAGGGGGAAAATACAACATTACAAATTATATTTGTTCCAGATTGCCGAAATCAGAGCCGTCTAATCCCATCTAATACAAGAATTAGGATAGATAAATACCTGGGCAACGCCGAGCTATCGGCTAGTCATTCTATACATTTGCTTCTCTCCTGCCTTACAGCACTCTGCTTGCTGGTTGTTGTTAGTCTTATCTGCATCTTTCTCCTCCTTTTTAAAAATAAAAAATAAAAATTGCTGTGGTGGTGGTTGAGTTTCTTTTCTGCTATTCCCCACCCCCTCTGGAAGGAAGGAAAATGGGCTGGAGGGAGGGAATAAAGCCACATTCAGAGTGGTTTATTTCCCCCCCTGGCTCCGTCAACCTTGACCCATTCATCTCTCATTGCTGCTGAAAGTTAATGGACCCCAAATTGCATTCCCCAAATATTGGGGAGTGGGGAGGGGAGGCAGGAAAGTACAGCCAAACCCAAACCTAGTTGATCTCTGGTGATCGGTTCAATTGAGTGGCCATTTTTAGCTATTATTCCTGGCCGGAGCGGTGGTAATTTGGTGGACAGATCTGTATGTGTGGTGTGTGTGTGTGAAATTGGCTGTTTGATAAGAGCCCAGTTATCAGTGGGGGATACTTCCTCATTTACATTTAGATGAGTATTGATTATTTATTTACTCCAAGAAGGGGAGAGTCATTCCCAATCTTATCTTTCTTGTCTGGGGCTTGTCAGCAGAAAGAGAGATAGAGCTCCTGACATCAGGCCTGCAGATAACAGGCGCTTTTATTTTAGCTGAGATAAAAGTTGGAATTGGGGCTTTTTCTCGCCTTGACTGAAAAGGAGAAGTTTTAAAAATTAGAACTGATGGGTCTGGCTTTTCAAAAGGCCACCTGGAGGCTTTGCAATTTTGCTGGCAGGCAAAGATGGCTCCTTAGAGTAATGGAGGAGGGGGAAGGAGAGGGAGGGGGAGAAAGAAAGAGAGAGAGAGAGAGAGAGAGAGAGGAAAGGAAAGAAAAAGAAAGAAAGAAAGAAAGAAAGAAAGAAAGAAAGAAAGAAAGAAAGAAAGAAAGAAAGAAAGAAAGAAAAAAAAAGAAGCAGACACAGAAACACACACATCTTCCCCTGTCCCACTTTTGTTGAGCTTGTTTGGATTCCAACAGGAAAAAACATTTCATTGTTGTTGTTTGTGAGATTTTGCACGAGACCCTGTTAACATCGTGGGTCCCGTTTGATCCATTAAAACAATAATAATAATCATCATCATCATCTGAAGTCCTTGGTGCTCCCTGAACTTGGTGGTTTCCTTGCAGACGTTTCATTACCAAACTAGGTAACATCATCAGTGTCACTAGCCCTGACTTAGCACTGATGATGTTTCCTAGTTTGGGACATGAAATTGTATGCAAGGAAACCACCAAGCTCACAGAGCACCAAGGATCCTACAGTCTTCCTCCTCTTCCACTACCACCACCACCTCCTCCTCCTCCTTTAAACCCAACTCCCTTCCAGTGCTGATGGTATTACCTAGTTGGGTCATGAAACGTCTGCAAGGAAACCACTATACTCAGAGCACCAAGGAGCCACAATCCTCCTCCTCCTCCCCCCCTCCCCCCAATCCCCCTTCCCTTCTAGCACTGATGAATGCTATCCAGTTGGGTCATGAAACGTCTGGAAGAAAATATTTAAAAATATTTTGTTTTTTTAAAAAGGCAACTGGCCTGTTTTTGTGAGGAAGGGAGGAGGAAACGAATACGTCCCTTTATTGGTCATTATAACCATTCCAGCTGTTAAAAGGGATGCTTTTAAATTTTTAAGAGACCAGACCTGCAGGCCCCATGGCGCACTGTAATTTAAACCTGTAATTCAAACCGTAATTTAAAGGGTCCCGACCTAAGTGAGCAGGGGGAATACTTGAATGGGCCAAGCAAAGGCTTTATTTCCATGTGCTGTGTGTGTCTGTCTGAAGCAGAAATAAAGGTTGTGAAACACACACACCCCGTTCATTACAAAGCGGCTGATTGAGTTAGGGGTGTGTTTCCTTTTAGCACAATTGTTCAGTTGTGTAGTGTGACTCCCTCCGAAGGCCATCTGTTGCGAGACCAGAAGTCTTCCTTCAGTTATTAGTTGATTGGCTGCTGGGAGAACAGACCATCTGACTAAAAAAGCCAAGGGCCCCATCCAACAAACCATGGCTTATGTTCTACCCTCCAAGGCCCGATACAGCCACCTCCCCCGTCCATCTGGGGCCATGGATTTTTTTATTTTTTTATTTTTTTCACCCGATAGGAAATAAAAGCGGTTAAAGACACACCAAGCCATCGTTTCAAACCGTATTTAATTAGTGGGGCTTTCCTTTAATGACACTTCAATGTAAAGTAAATCAAGCCAAATGGAGGTCAGCTGGGGATGATTTTTGACCAGCATTCAATCTCAGCAGTGTCTTTTTTTTTAAAGAAAAAGAAAAATCTCACCGAAGGAAGTGGGGCCGTTTTTGGAATTAGTCACCTCTAGGAAGGATTCTTTTGTAGAAATCAGCCTTAAAATAAGCTCTGTATGTTGCGTGGATGGAATATGGATGGTGGAGCCAAAATTAATGTACAGAAGCTTACCAGGGGAAAAATCCAACCTAGAACTAAGGAGAAATGTCTTTAATTTGTAAGAATAATTAACCAGAGGTTTTTAAGAAGATACTGGACATCCATTTGGCCAGAGTAGGAGAAAATCTCTTGCCTAGGGCAGGGAATTAGACCTCCAAGGTCCCTTCCAACCCTATCATTCCTATTCTATTCTATTCCTTATTATTCTATTCTGTTCTACATTCTATTCTATTCCACTCCTTATTCTATTCCTTATTCTGTTCTATTCTGTTATTTCAAATTCTATTCTATTCCTTATTCTGTTCTGTTCTGTTCTGTTCTACTCTACTCTACTCTATTCTGGCTTATTTATTCTTCGTTTGTCTATTTATTTGACCATTCTTGCCTCGGTTTGTTCCCAGAAAGGGAAACTGACGAATAAGATGATTACACATTAGATTTTTTTTTTCCTCTATTAGTATCCAGCAACCATCCTTGCTTGTTGTTCGTCTCCAGCATCTATGGGAAAATTTTCAGAAGTGGCTGTGCAGGACGGATTGTTAAAACGGTTTCTGGCTGAATTTGGGGCAGATAAGAATCTCAACTGGGATAGAAACGGGGCTTCCTGCGGTAAACGGGGCCGGGGGCAGATTTTGGAACTGACTCAACCTTTGGCAGATTTCCCAGCCGTGAGGAGGCTCTCCGTAGGATCGGTTTACACCGGGTTTTAGCTGCTCCAGTTCTTAAGCTGGGTCTGACAGCAGCACTCGTGTAATGCAGTGTTTCCATTTCAGCAAGCGCAGGAACTGTTCAAAGAAATAATCATCCCGGAGAAAAGGATTATTATTATTGCTACTACTACTACTGCTATTATTTTCCCTCCCTTGCTAGACAAAACGAGCTGTTGTTGGTTTCTCCTTTCTTTGCTTGGGTTTTTCAAGCAAAGTGTTTTGTTGCTCTGGTTGCCAGTAGACGTGGCATATTTTTCCTTTAACAACGCAACTGCTCTGTTGCAATCAGACGCAACACTTTGGTTTGTCTACATGATGTTGCTTGGTTGGGCTGCTTTCTCTCCTTCCTTCCTTCTCTCCCTTCCTTCCTCTCTCCCTCCTCTTATTTCTTCCTTTCTTTCTTCGTTCCTAACATTGTTGCTGTGGTTTTAGATTTCCTTCCTTCTCTGCTTCCTTCCTTCATCTTCCCTTCCCCTTCCTTCCTGCCTTCTCTCCCTCCCCTTATTTCTTCCTTCCATTCTTCTTTCCTAACATTATTGCTGTGGCTTTAGACTTCCTCCCTCCCAACCTCCCTGCCTCCTTCCTTCCTTCCTTCCTTCCTTCCTTCCTTCCTTCCTTCCTTCCTTCCTCTCATTCATTCTTATCATTTTCCCTTCCATAGTCTCTCTCTTAATCCTCCCTCTTCCTTCCTTCCCTTCTTTCTTTCTTCTTTCTTTCATTTCATGGGACAACTAATTTGTCTGGGATGGTACAGGGTCTCCTATCTTGGGCAGGGGGTTGGACTAGAAGACCTCCAAGGCCCCTTCCAGCCTTAGCATTCAATGAGTCTTCTCTGCCAGCCAGAATCCCCCTTATAGAGTCACAAAAAGTGTTTTTTTTTTTTTGTTTTTTTAAAGAGGCAACTGGATTTCTTCTGTTCTTCCTTGAGGACGTTTCACTTCCCATCTGAGAAGCTAAGAACTGAGGAACCGAAGAAGCTTCTCGGGTAGGAGTCGAAACATCTTCAAGGGAGAACAAAAGAAATCCAGTTGCCTCTTGAAAAAGCACCTTTGGGACAACCAAGACCCAGGTGGGTGGTTGTGACTGAAGAATCTCCATAGACAGTCTTTATAAAAGTGGTTATTGTCTCTTTTCAGGACCTCAATACCGCCTGGAGAAACAGAGTGAGCCCAACATTCCCATCGACTTGGATTGCACCTTGGAAAGCCAAAGCACTCTGGAATTTTGCCTCGTCCGTGAGAATAGTAGGTTGGCTCTTTTCTTCTTCTTCTTCTTCTTCTTCTTCTTCTTCTTCTTCTTCTTCTTCTTCTTCTTCTTCTTCTTCTTCTTCTTCTTCTTCTTCTTCTTCTCCTCCTCCTCCTCCTCCTCCTCCTCCTCCTCCTCCTCCTCCTCTTCTTCCTCCTTTTCTTCTTCCTCTCCTCCTCCTCTTTCTCCTCCTGCTCTATCATCCTCTCCTCCTGCTCTATCTTTTCCTTCTCCTCCTCCTCTGTCATCTTCTTTTTCTTTTTCTCTCTCTGTCTTTCTCTCTCCTTCCTTCCCTCCTTCCTTACAGCCTTTTATAAAACAGCTTTCAGCTCACGTAAGTTACGTCCCCTGGCTTCCCAGCTCACAGTGCTTTTACAGCCCCCTCTAAGCGGTTTACAGAGTCAGCCTGTTGCCCCCAAACAATCTGGGTCCTCGTTTTACCGACCTCAGAAGGATGAGTCAACCTGGCGCTGGTCAGGATCGAACTCCTGGCAGTGGGCAGCATTAGCCTGCGAGACTGCATTCTAACCCCTGTGCGACCAGGGCTCAGTAATTGCTCTTAAACTCCCAAATCCATGGATCGGTGCTTTAGCGATCCAAATCACAGGTCTGTCATTATTCCTGGCTGCTCCTCTCTTTAGGATTTTTGAGCCTGGCATTTAAGGCATTATTCAAAAGAGGGGAGGGGGTGTAGTCCTGGACAGCTGGTACTCCATTCTTCGGATGCCCCAGAGAGATCTCCCAATTGCCGTGAGACATCCCTGTCTAATTTTAGCTGCTGTAATTAAAATCAGCCATTTCTTCAGATAAAGGATTTGCAGCGTTAAGGCATATATGTGTGTATGCATGCATGCATGCATGCATACATACATACACACATGCATACATACATACACACATACATATGTATTCTCTTAAGGAGCTGAACAGATGCTGGAGAAATGAACGCCAAAGGGCTCCGTTTTGAGATCTTGGGTGTTTATATTTCAAGGGATTAAGTGAGGAGCGGAATTTTTTTTAAAATTAAATTATTATTAGCAAACAAGATGTCTTTTTTTTTTTTTTTGCCCCACCCGGCCCTTACTGGGGTTGGGAAGACGAACACAACCGCTTCCCATATTTGGGAATGTTCGGTAGGAACTGCGTTGAAGCGGGATTATTTATTTATTCATTCATTCATTCATTCATTCATTCATTCATTCATTCATTCATTCCACTTCCCCCCTCCTCTCACTTCCCCACCTCTCTTCTCTGCTCAGGAGAAATCCCTGCACTATTCATGGTTAATTTCCTTTTATAGTTCCCACCCAGCTTCTGGAGAGTTCCTGGTTCCCATTTCGTCATTAAATTGTAATTAGTATTCAAGGGAAATTGGTCTTAATATATTAAAATTGGTTAAGTGCCTTTAGTCCTGTATCAAAGCCAATATCTTATTGGAAAATGTAATTGGGGACGCTGTGTATGTAATTAATTGAATTACAATTAAGAACTTTCATTAAGCAATATACCACTACATTAAAGTAATAAGAGGGAGGGTTGGGAGATTCAGGGCCGTGTGGGTATATAGTGCAGCACAACCAACCTTTATTTTTGTTTTTTAACTGGGGGAAGGAGAGAAGGCTCCTTCTTCTGAGGCTGGGATAACTAAGTATTACTTTAGGTCTGAAGGTTTCTTTTAAGTAACTCTACAAGCGGTAGTATCTAGGCGTTCCTTCAGCATTTTCTTAGCATCTTCCAGATAAGCCAAAACATACGAAGAAGGGTTGCAGGAATTGGGTATGGCTAGTCCATGAAAAGAAGGACTAGGGGAGACAAGATAGCAGTATATTCCAATATCTGAGGTGCTGTCCCCAAAGAAGAGGGAGTCAAGCTATTCTTCAGAAGGCAGGACAAGAAGCAATGGATGGAAACTGATCAAGGAGAGAAGCAACCTAGAATTAAGGAGAAATTTCCTGACCGAGAGAACAATTGATCAGTGGAACAACTTGCCTCAAGAAGTTGTGAATACTCCAACAGTGGAAGTTTTTAAGAAGAGATTGGACAGCCATTTGTTTGAAGAGGTGTAGGGTTTCCTGCCTAGGCAGGGTGTTGGACTAAAAGACCTCCAAGGTCCATTCCAACTCCATTATTCTGTTACATGTGAAGATCATTGTAGCCACCATCTGCATTTAGTCTCTGGACATACTCATTTGAAGAAAACCTCTGGTAGACAACAAGGAACGGCGTCCTCCAAATCCCTTTTTGCATTCATTCACGTTACCCAAAAGCATGGGTAAAATAAAAAATAAAAATGGCCCTGATTTCCTACTCTTACTTTTGGATCTCCTAAGATCTCTCCGAGAAGACTTATCAACCCTGTTTAGGATCGGAGGTGGAATGGACTTCCATTTTATTCTCACCGCTGAAGCGGCTCGGGCCGCTCTTAACCCAATGAACTCTGGCAACTTCCAGATAGTTGGGATTTAGTGCCCAGAATCTCACAGCTCTCACCTTGGTGGAGAATCTTTGGGGGGGTGGAGAGGTGTTAAAAATCCACACGTCTGGAAGTCCAAGTAGGAAACACTGGGCTGTATCAACAGGCCAGAAGTCCTCGTTCTTAACTAAGGGTTTGAATCCAAGGTGGCCACCTTCCTAGCGCAAGATCGGGCTGCCTCTGAAAGCCATATTACCTCTGAAAATCCCACCTTTTCTTCGCTGCTCTCTGTGTTCTCCCTTACACATTCTTGTAACTACTCCCAAGAAGCTAATTAGCTTTTATTTTTTCTAAACCTGCAAACTCCTAAAACAGACAGCTCATCCCAGAATCTCTCTCCTTAGAAGGAAAATCGCTTGCCATTTGCAGAACCATTCTGTCTCACTGAAGAAGGAGGGGGTCTGCTATAATCCTAATAAGAAACCTCCTGTCTCAAACTGTAGGGTATCATTATTACTTTATTGTTCTTGTTGTCGTCGGGATGGCATTATGGGATGTTTTTTTTCCCCTTCCCTCAGTGGATTGTTTGCTATTTTTATAGGCAGTGGAATAAGGTCAATGGCTTTTTAAATATACGATTTTCAAATATTTGAGAGTAACAACTCTATACAGGTTTCTCTCTCCCCCCCCTCCCCAGCCTGCTTATCTAAGTTAGCTTATTGAAACTGAAAAAGGGCTGAGGAAACAAGCATTGATTGGGTGGGAAAGGACTCTGCTCAATTGTTGGTCCAGGGAAAACATTATGAACTAAGCAACCCCCTGCAAAAATTGTTTGCTTCTAAGCATTACATTTCTTTCATTTGGAATTTTCATTACCTCTGTCTTGATTTCTTAAGAGTTGGCCTTGAGGCGCTTCATATTTTATGTTAAGGAATGATCTGAAGTGCTCCTGAAATGTCTGGCTGTGTTGCCGTGGAGAATTTTCCAGCTTAATCTCGGATGTCATCCGAGAATCCAACCTCATTCTTCACTCTGAAAATTTCCCTCCTCTTTGGCCCTTGAAATTATTCCACTGAAATGGAATAATTGGGTGTTTTACCAGTGAGTGCCTTTTCCTAGCCTCTTGTTTCATTCTTCCTGATTATCAAAGCCTGGAGGTGGAATCAAGAAAGACATTAGCCATGTATCCTTACATTCCCACAAATGGTCTAAAGGCAACCCTTCTTCAATTCCATTGACTCTTATCTAAGCGCCAATTTACCAGTTGACTAGATTCTTGTGTATGAGCAATAAATCAGCTTGACTGGTATTCAACCTATAGTCCTGATTCTTCACACCTGACACTTACGTATTTTTTACAAACATGGCCACTCATGAAATCTGCTTTCCTCCAGATGGGACATCCCAAGTTTCTTCAGCCCGTCCTCATAGGCCCAATCTTCAAGTTCCTTCACTGCTGTCTTCTGAACTTCTTCCAGTTTGCCAATGTCCATCTGGAAATGTGGCACCCGTCCATCTAGTCCCAGTTTAGTTCTGGTATTGACTTGTTAAGCACCTTCAACAATCCCAGAAGCTTCAAGGTTGGATTGGACGTCAAATGTCAAGCGAAATCTTGCCTAGAGATGTTTACCCTTGGCAGTAGACTCTTGAATGTCCATTGGACTGCAAGGAGATCCAGTCGGTCAATCCTGAAGGAAATCAACCCCGAGTGTTCTTCAGAAGGACAAATCTGGAAGCTGAAGCTCAAATACTTTGGCTACCTAATGAGAAGAGAAATCTCCTTGGAGAAGACCCTGATTTTGGAAAAGATGGAAGGCAAGAAGGGGACGGCAGAGGAGGGAATGGTTAGATAGGGTCATCAACGCAGCGAAAATGGATTTGGACAAAGTCTGGGAGATAGTGAAAAACATGGGGGGGCCTATACTCCATGAAGTCGTGAAGAGTCAGACACAACAACTATCCCCAGACCAAAATGGTTATGACAAGACCCAAGTTATTCTTATTTCTATGTAGGCCAAACCAGCCTTCACCAGCTCAACGGGAAGAGTTATCCAGTTATCCAGTCCCTTCTGAGGCCTTGAGGAAGTCAGGCAAACCTGATTTATTTTACAGATTCATAAGTCCTGCCGGATTTCACACGGCATAGCATTGGGGTGTGAAATTGTAATGACTGGGCCATCTGCCTTCGTCTCCACGTACCAATTGAGCTTTGCCTTCGGCGCATGTGTTCCCATTGGAGCGATTTGTTGCTCTTCCAAGCCTACTTTACCCGTTCCTCTTCCTCCCCGTTCCCAATTTCTCCGAGCCGACAACAGGCGGACTTGGTTCAGAAGGACAGGATAAAGCAGTTGGAGAACAGCGTTGGCCACCTCATTCAGTCACCCGAATAGCTGCCGTCCTTCTCACCTAGGCCATTGACATGAGCAGAAAACGAAATAAACGTGGAACTAAAGCTGTTTTTTTGGTTTGTTTTTAATCCAACCCTTAATGCCTGAGGCCAGCCAGGGCAACTAAAATAAGTTGTTGTGTGTTCAAGAATCCATCCTTCCATTAAGGAAGGCAAGATTCTGTCAAGGCAAGGTGGGAAAAAGACAACCAAACAAAGATATCAGAAGGCAGAACTCTGTGTGACAATGTGGCCATCTTAAATCCCCCAGCTAATCTAATTCCTTCCTCAGTTTATGGCGGAGGAAGCGACCGACTTAATGACAGAAGGGCTTGCTTTGTGTTTGGCACGTGGAGATAATTTGATAGGCGGCTGCCCGTCAGGCAAGATCTAGTTCCAGATCTGTTGAACAGATGGCACGGGCCCTGCGAGTACTTTCTCCCCCAGGGAGGGAGGGAGGAAGGAAGGAAGGAAGGGCCATGGGGTCACAGTGGTTGGAATGCAGTATTGCAGGCTAATTCTATCCACTATCAGCAGTTCGATGCTAACTGGTTCAAGGTTGACTCGTCTATCCATCCTTACGAGGTGGGTAAAATGAGGACCCAGACTGTTGGGGGACAAGAGGCTGGCTCTGTCAACTGTTTAGAGGGGTCTGTAAAAGTACTGCAAAGGGGTATATAAGTCTTATTGCTATTGTCACCCTTGGCCTTCCCGTGTCTCTCAGTGGCAACCATACTTTCTCTCTTTCTCTCTCTCTCTCTCTCTCTCTTTTGGCGGAGGCTCGAGAGGGGAGGAGATCTCGGAAGAAGATCCCCAGATCGATATCGCGACCGTCCAAGACATGCTGAGCAGCCATCACTATAAGTCTTTCAAAGTCAGCATGATCCACAGGCTCCGCTTCACCACGGACGTCCAGTTAGGTAAATCGGTTGTTATGTGTCGGACGGGCCTTTCCCCCACGGGCCCTTTTGAAGCCTCTCCAGTTCTGCCCGGCATTGGCAAACTCCTTGAGATCTGGGACCTTGGCTCCTCACCAGATGTGGTCAGAAGAGGGAAAATGATAAAGCGCTGCAATTAAAAAAAAATATTCTGGGGCTATCACGGTTAAGGCATCAGGCTAGAGACCGGGAGGCCGTGAGTTCTAGTCCTGCCTTGAGCACACAGCTGGCAGGGTAGGGTGTGGGGGACCACCTCGGGCCACTCTCTCTCAGCCCCAGGAAGGTAGCAATGGCAGACCAATTCTGGGGGAAAAAAACCTCTGCCAAGAAAACTGCAGGGAGTCTCTGAGAATCGGACACGATTGGAGCAGGAGAAAAATAAAACAGCTCCATCACTCCCCACCCCCCACCCGGGACCCCAACCACGTCAGCAGGGCGTCCCACTCCAGACAAATTATTCCTGCTGCTCCTTTCCCAGCTTCATGTTCGTTTCAGCAAATAGGGTGTCTTCGGAAAGCACAGAGTTTGCAAGCAGCCCCCATTTTGTGCTGAGATTGTGCGTTGGAGGCAGCTGTTTGAACACACAAGCACAGGAGGAGGAGGAGGAAGGCAAATATTAACTGTGGCCCTGTCATCTATGGAGATTCTGTGTCTGTCAGTCTGTCTGTCTGTCTTTCTGTGTCTGTGTAAGAGACACAAATGTTATACTTATTTCCTGAAAAGTTAAAGCCACAAAGAGGATTTCTGTTTTCCTTTTTTTAGTTTTGTTGTCCAATGTTGTTTATTTTCCTTTGGTGCAAGTTTTCATCTTGTCTTCCTTCCTCTTTTTCCTTCTCTCTCTTTTCCTTCCTTCCCTCCCTTCTCTTTTCCTTTCCTTTTTCTCGTTTTTTCCTTTCCTTTTTCTCGTTTTTTCCTTTCTTTGACTCTCTTCTTCCTCCTCTGTCTTTTATTTTCCTTTCTTCTCTCTTCCTTCCTTTCCTTTCCCTTCCTCATCCCTTCCCTTCTCCCCACCCGCCCTCCTTTTATTGTCTTGTTAAGGAAGGATTTATACTTTGGAGTTGATGGAGGGCAGCTTTCAGCCGTGTTTTCTGCTCTTGAGCAAACCATCTTGGGGTGATAGTTTCCTTCCAGGGAAGTTTGACTCATTTGTATCTGGAATCTGTCAAGAAATAAGAGCTTGAAAAGGTCATGACAGATCACCAAAGACAAATGCTTAACCCAGCAAGTCTTTCTGTCTAGAAACAAATAGCTTTTACTTGTACTGAAGTAAGGAAACAAACCAGCTGGATTTGTGGAAGAGCTATTCCATGTTTTATCCTTGTCCGTGAGATCCGTCTCTCTGTAAAAATTGTATTTATGTTAATTTTATCACCCCTCATACAAAGTTTTGTTTTTTAAAGGGTTAGCACTCAGAGACTTATATACCACAGCATGTAATGCTTTGCAGCACACTCTGGGTGTTTTACAATGTCCTCATATTGCCACCCACCCACCCAAGCAATCTGGGTCCTCATTTGACCGAACTTGGAAGGATGGAAGGCCGAGTCAAGGAATGGAAAGCCGGTCAGGACTGGAACTCCAGGCTGTGGAGCTTTCAATGCTGCTATTCTAACCACTGAGCCACCAGGGCGCCTTGGTCCTGACCCTGGAGACATTGTGGGGGTCTGGAAGAAGGGAAGGCAGGCCCAGGTAGAAATTAGCAGTGAGCCAGAGGAGGTAAAACCCTCTGTTGGGAGTGCAACCACTTCCCAGATGACAGGAGAACTTAAGCAAGAAATCGGCCTGGATTACATAAACACAAGAAGGCTACATATGAAACACACACACAACCCAGAAATGCTTATCACCTTATCTTGGCTTTTCCCAGGTAAAAGCTGCCATTTGGGGAAATCCCTGTATAGCAAGCAGAAAGCAATAAAGTAGCAATGGGATATTTGAAGCTCAGGGCTGAACTGTGGTGTCCTTGGTGTTTTCTGAGCTTGGTTAGCACTGGCTAACCAAGTTGGTGAGGAAACGTCCACACTAAAACAACCAAGTTCAGGCAGCACCAAGATGTCCACAACATTAAAGGGGTTAGTGTGAACTCTATGCATGTGGGTCTGATTGTTCAGGCCAGAAACCATCATTCCTCTTAAATCAGCAAAAGAATACTTGTTGGAAAGCACCCAGCTAAGCAGGGAGGAGGAATCAAGCAGGGAATTAGCCTTGAATCCTTGCGCAGTCATAAGAGATCCAGGACTTCTCACCCCTAATCTTTGCAGAACCTTATCAATCTGCTCCCAAAGGAAGGCAAGCAATCTGGGAAGATTCCTGCATTACAGGCAGAAAGCAATAAAGTAGTTAGCTTGAGCCCTACACATGCAGGTTCGATTGCTTGCGCCTGACAATCCCAGAACTTAAGTATAGCATGTCAGCTCAGACTCGGCCTGCAAACATCGTAAAGTATTGTTCCAACTGTGTGTTTGCAACAGCAGGCAGCAAACATTTGTGAGGGGGAATAGGCAGCCCATCTCACAAAGGACGTACCATCGGGCCAAAACTGGTGCGCCCGCGATGGGCTGATAGGCACTGTAATAGATGGGAGCAGCTCACCCTCCACCGTTAGCCGATAAAAATAATAGAAAGTTTCAAGTGCTTTTCCAGGCGATAAAGGCGAGGCAGGATGGGAGGAAGGGACCGACGGTCTCCCACTAAAATGGTTTCCCCACCCAGCCTCCTTTTGTGTGTGCGTACACACACACACACACACTGGTGAGCCAAGGAGCCTCCGTAGCAAAAGATTGATGCCACGAGAAGTGACCTTGGCATGGAGTAGCAGTTGGTGATGTATGTATGAGCATCTCCCGGCTAAATGGGCCCCGATTTCTACGGCTAATATACATGGAAGCCCAGAACCACACTCTGGATGGCAATAAATCAACAGCCACTTTGGATGTCATTTCTGGTTTATATTCTACTATTGTTCTATCACTTTAATTCATGTCACTATCATCTGTTCATCTGGAACAGTTTTATATAATTTTCCACTGGAGCTACCTGACAAACCCGATCAAATTAACACGGGCGCATTAACAGGGTTGACTCTGCCGCGGCACGCATTCGAGAAGGAAACTGGAAATGAAATGAAATGTGGTTTTTTTCTTCTCTCTCTCTCTCTTAAGATGGAAAGAAAAGAACAAAATCCAGCCGCATTTATTTGTGCTTGTTTATTGTAATCTATCGAAGGGAGGGAAGATCTGGTTGATTTGCATGATAAAGGGTGTCTTCAGTTGTTTTGGCTGGTTGTTTTTTAATCAGCCTTATTTTGGGGCTGCTTGTGGATTTAAAAACAAACCATTTGAGGAGCGAACACCAGCTGCTGGCCCTATTTTTGCAAGGAAAGAGATATGGATTTTGAGCCCTCGTGGAGTGAAAATTTGCAATGAAAGAGTCCCTTTTCCTAATGAAGGATCCAGTGCTGTTTTCACACCCCTGGCATGCTTTGGGACTCTTGACATGAAGGATAATTGGAAGACGGTCCTTGGTGAGGGAGGGGTAGGCCCCAGTGACAAATTGTACGGCTTGATTAATTGAAATGTGCTTCTCTAGTGGCCGGAGTCTATGACAGACTCCCGGAGTGGTCAGCTTCCAAATGAGAGTTACACTACACTTGGCACCTGCAGGAGCTAAAGTTAACACAACACGGGTGTAGGTTCCCCTCCTTCCCTCCAGTGTCAGCCCAGCACTTGGATACTCCAACAAACAAGAGATGCCATCGAAAAGAAGAACACTTGCAGTGCAGGGGTCCTTGGTTGTTTTCTCGCAGATGTTTGGTTACCCAACTAAGTGATCTATCTCATCAGTGTTAGAAGGAAGAGGGTTTGCAAAAAGGAAGAGCAGAACGGCAGGGTCCTTAGCTTGGTTTGTTTCTTGCAGGTATTTCCTGTTCTTTAGAGAGTTATTCTCCAATGTCTTCTTGATAGTAAGTTAATACGTGGTTTGATGGTTCTGTTCTTTGGTTCAAAATGCGTTTCTCTCACCCTTATGGGCTATCTGACATAGCTCTTGGCTATTTAGAGAGAGAGAGAGAAAATTACAGCATTGTCTTCTAAAATGTGGCGTGGTCCCTCCAAAATTTTTCTCACTTACACCAGGAAGCAACTCCAGTTTTATTTCAGGCTTCTAGGAGTGGCTTTAAATAAGTTTTCCTGCTGTTTCTGATCTTTTTTGCTGGGTGTGGACAATCAGATGGATGTCACCCCTGCAGCTGTTTTATTGAAACCTTCATTTATCTGTTTAATCGCCTTCTCTTTGGCTGCCCAAAAGGCTGATCAAAGTGAGCGATAAAACACACATTTACTTACGAGCGAGTCAACTTTCTTCAGACAAGCTTCTAATCCTCACAATATCCACTTCCAATTTTAAATAAAAAGCAGCAGGACCTTTCTTGGCCTTCCTCAGACTTCCTTTTAGCCGCAAAGCTTTGGATTGAGACAAAGAGAAGGGGAGAATTTCTGCGAGGAATTAGACGTGTTCAGGGGTGGGATTCGACCGGTTTCGACCGGTTTGAGCGAACCGGTTGCTATCCCGATGGAATCCCACCCCTGGACGTGTTGGATGCGAAACCTCATTTTCTCCACAATGTTTTTTTTTTGGGGGGGGGGGAGGTTTTGCAATCAATTTGGCAAAATGGGCTGGAAATAAAGAGGGGCTCCTTAAGCCATTTCTGACTTCTGTTTTTTGCCCCTCCAGGACCTTTATTATTATTTTTTCCCTTCTAGAGAAATACAAACGACCAAAGAAGAAGAAGAAGGGGGGGAAAAAAACTGGGTGCAGAAAGAGCTCCGGCAACATTTGGAGTCTAAACAAAGGAATTGCCCCATCCCCCACCCATCCCTGGTGCTGCTTTTTAAATACTCTTGATTCCTTTGGCCTATTTCGAGGCTAACCTTGACCTGTAACTCATGACCTAAAAAAATGTAATTACTTTGAAGTCTTTCCCCTCACAGCTGCCATGATGAAAAAGTGTAGAGAGGGAGAGGTCTGGTCACTCATGTCAACGGAGAAACCTTGTAATTGTAACTTAAGCAATGAGACGCCTGCTTGGTTGCAGCTCCGCACCGTAGCAAGGTTGCTGTGGAGAAGAGGGTTGTGTTGGAAAGGAGGGGGAGGGGGGGGTCCCAACCATAATAGGATCTGTAATAAATTACACAGCCTCCTGGGAAGTAAATTAACTTCTCAGGTTGGTGTTTGGGCAGGTTGGAATAGTAGAATGAAGGTTTAAGTCTTCTTTCTTCTTCCTCTTCCCTCTTCTTCTAATTCCTCTTGCTGATCCTCTTTATCCATCTCTTCTTCTTCCTATTCCTTGTCCTCCTCGCCACCTATTCTTCCTCTTTTTTCCTTCTTTCTTTCTCCTCTTTCTTCTCTACTTCCTCCTCCTCCTCCCTTTTCCTCCTGTTCTTCTTTTCATGTCCTCTTTGCCACTCACTCTTCCTCCTCCTTCTTTCCTCCTCCTCCTTTTATCTCCTCCCCTTTCTCTTTCTCCTCCTCCTCCTGTTCTTCCTCTTCCTTATCCTCTGCCTATTCTTCCTCCTCCTCCTCCTCCTCCTCCTCCTCCTCTTATCTTTTCTTCTTCTGCTTCTTCTCTCCCTTCCTCCTCCTCTTCTCCTTCTCCTCTTTCTCCTCCTCCTCCTCCCCCCAACATAAATACACATATAATGCGGGTAGTTATTAACATCTCTCTACTGTTAATGATATGGTATGTTGCTACACTGGAAAAAAAAAACCCCGGGGAGAGGCCGTTTCCTTTGCTTTTTCCGTGTGAAATGTCCCTTCCTCCCTTGACTGACCTTCTCTGGGTCTTCAGGTATTTCAGGTGACAAGGTGGAGGTAGATCCTTTGACCAATCAGAAAGCCAGCACCAAGTTCTGGATTAAGCAGAAGCCGATCTCCATTGACTCGGAGCTCCTGTGCACGTGCGACCTTGCTGAAGAGAAGAGTCCAAGTAAGCCAGCTCTCTTGTCTTTCTGGGGCCCTCGTCTTGGGGATCCCTCGTCTCTTTCCCCTAAGGAACCAAGGGACAGACGGACGTATCCGCCAAGTCTCCCTTAGGCCACTTGAACCCGGCTTGTCAGAGTCAGCCTGGATAAGAACTCCCTGGTATCTAAACCAGCTTTCCCAAATGAGCTCCGGATTGGTGAATCGGGCCCCAGAATTCTCAGAGGACTGGAAAGTTGAAGGGTGCCCTTCAGACGGGGAAGAGGAAGGAGGAGGAGAAGGGAGATGATAGTGGTGGAGGAGGAGGAGAAAGAGGAAGGACAAGGAGGAGGAAGAGGAGGACGAGGAGAAAGAGAAGGAGGACGAGGAGGAAGGTCCTCCTCTCCTCAATAAGGAAACCAAGAGACAATCCCCAAGAGCCATAATTATGCCGTATCTGGCTGATCAGATCCCTGTCTATACTTTTTGGAGCGTGTCTTTCACTTCAAATGTTGGAGGAGTCCCCAGAGATTCGGAGCCAACCATGTAGGTTGCACATGACTTGAAAGGAACTTTGCTGTCCACATCAGTCCCGCCCAGGAGGACCAAGAACAAACCTGTTGAGTTCCTCGTGGGAATTAAGTCACAAATCCTTCTTTGGCGCAATATAGTACTGTACCTAGAGTAGCGCAAGAGACATTCTTGCTTCTAGGAAATTCAAGTAGTAGGGAACTACTTCTTTCAGGTATTTTTACTATTCTTTACCCCCACAATAGCTGAGTGATCATCTCCTCCTCCTCTTTCTTCTTCTTCTTCTCCTTCTTCTTCTTCTTCTCCTCCTCCTCTTCCTCCTCCTCCAGCACTATCGTCTTCCTCTTCTCCTCCTTTTCCTCCTCCTCCCCCTCCTTCTTCCTTCTCTTTCATTTTCTCTTCCTCTATCATCTTCTTCTTCTTCTTCTTCTTCTTCTTCTTCTTCTTCTTCTTCTTCTTCTTCTTCTTCTTCTTCTTCTTCTTCTTCTTCTTCTTCTTCTCCTTCTTCCTCCTCTTCTTCTTCTCCTCCTCTTCCTCCTCCTCCACCACTATTGTCTTCCTCTTCCTCCTCCTCCCCCTCCTTCTTCCTTCTCTTTCATTTTCTCCTCCTCTATCTTCTTCTTCCTTCTTCCTCCTCTTTCTTCTTCCCCACCCCATTAAACAAAATCTGGCTCTTCTCCACCTGACAACCATCTTGGATCATCCTCCCACGACGGAGCTGGCTTAAAATTGAAAAACCCGCAGATCGTTTTCTTCCACACATTGCTTTTTAACTCGGTGCGAAGGGAAGAAGGGACATTTCACTTTTTTTTTCTTTTTTGAGGCTGGCGAAGGAACAACTCCCTCCCTCTCTCTCTCTCTCTCTCTCTCTCTCTCTCTCTTTCTTCCTCACCCTCCTTGCGATCCTATCAGCAAAGTGATCGATGTTTGCCTCAGAGTTTACATCAAAAATTATTCCCGGGTCTTCCTTCGAAAATGAATTATGGCAGAAGGAGTGAGGCCGAGGAGGAGGAGAGATAAAAGGTGTTTGGAGTTCTGCAATATATTTTGTCGTTCCCCCCCCCTCCCCCACTTCCCAGGTTTTATCTGTTGTAACACCACCATCGTCCTCCCGCTCATCTTTTCCGCCACAGACAGCCAAAAAGTGTCACAAACGGATGGCCTGTAGGGTTCCACCCCCACGGAAACACACCTCTTGCTCTTTTGTTAGAGACAAGACGCCTTCTCGGAAGGGATGAACTCCTCAGGCTGGTCATCAACTTGTCCCCTCAGCTTGCTCAGCCCCTGCACAAAAAAAGGTTTTGCAAATTCTTTTTTTTTTTTCCCAAATAAGGACATCCCTGAGCCTGAATAAATCAGCCGTCTATCAAATCAAGATGGTTGCATTTAATTCACCCAACCTCTGTTGGGTCTCGGCACCAACCAAGCTTGGAGGTGGAAGGGCGCTGCTACTACTACCCTCACCCCAAAATCTGCCCCCAAATTTCTAATTGAGGATTCTTAATCCTCAAAAAGAATTTGGCCATCGGGTTCCAAGATCTCACGCAATCCGGTAAGCAGAGGCAGAGGAAGAACAAAAAAACAAAACATTGAATTTTCAGGAGATTATTGTTCGTTCCCAGAATTTTTAGTCAGAGTTGTTTAGGTTAAGCAAATTTTGATCACGGGATGCTGCAAGGATCGTTAGCATGAAAAACGGGTCATAAGTCACTTTTTTTTCAGGGCCGTTGAGTTGTAACTTTGATTGGTCGCTAAATGAGGATTACCTGTATATGATAGCCATCCTTATCTAGGGTCTGCCCTATATCCGGGGTCGCAAGTGAGAAAATACTTCTCAGCGTTTCGACTAAACAGCCATCTTAAATATTTCATATCTCTTTATTTAAAACATATGTTGTGCCATTGAGCCAAGTCTCTCTCTCTGTTTCCCTTCCTTTCTTTCTTTCTTCCTTTTGATTTCTTCCTTTCTTTTTCTTTCTCTTTTTAATCTCTCTCTCTCTTCCTTTCTTTTTCTTTCTTCCTTCCTTTGTGTTTCTCTCTCTTCCTTTCTCTTTTACTTTTTCTCTTCCTTCCATTTTCTTTCCCTCTCTCTGTCTCACGCGTGCGCTCTTTTTCTAATTTCTCTTTTCTGATGCATTGGCTGTTGCTAATGAGAGGCCCACTCAGTCAAGAAAAATGCAGTTTATATAAACAAAGCAAAGACGTTGAAATCACTTGAAAGAGCAGTAGTATACATCATAAGATCGGAGGGAGGGGGAAATAGACACGCATGGTTGCACCTCATTCAGAAATTTATCATATCAAAAGAGGTTTCATCTTTTGTTAGTTAACGGTCTATTTCAAAGCCACCCCAAGGAAAGCAGCTGGCCACGGTTTCAGAATTGTACTTTTCCTCAATACCATTCTGGGTATAGCAATAGCCCTGAAACTTAGATATCTGTTTGCAGTGCTTTTATAGCCCTCTCTAAGCAGTTTACAGAGTCAGCCTCTTGCCCCCAACCATCTGGGTTCTCATTTTACCCACCTTGGAAGGATGGAAGACTGAGTCAACCTTGAGCCAGTCAGGATCGAACTTGGCAGAATTAGCCTGCAATACTGCATTTTAACCATTGCACCACCACAGTAATCCTCAACTTACAATCAGAGGTTTTGTGACTGTTCAAAGTTACAGTGGCACTGGAAAAAGTGACTCACGACCATTTTTCATACTTACGACCTTTGTAGCATCTCCCATGGTCACGTGATCCAAATTGGGCCCCTTGGCACCCGGCATGTATTTATGGACAGTTGCACCTTATTGGGGTCATGAGATCACCATTTATATCCTTCCCCAGCCGTCTTCCAACAAGGGACATCAGTGGGGGGAGCCGGATTCGTTTCACGACCCCATGATCCACTTAAGAACTGCAGCGTTTCATTTTACAACTGTGGCCAGAAAAGACCGCAAAAGGGGCCACAACGCACCGAACAACTGTCTTGCTGAGCAGTTGAAATTTTGGTGGACCATCCATGGTGGTCATAAGTCAAAGACGACCTAGAATATAGTCCACTAAAGTTCAATCACTCAGTTGGCACCAGAGTCAGTGGAATTCAGGAGGGTTTGGACCTTTTGTGGGAACGTAATGATTCCAAGTTGCTAATGTGCTTAACTCCCACCCTCCCAGGCTCTGCTCACTGTTCTCCTTCAGAATCAGTTTGAACCAATGCCAAACACGCTTACGAATGGCCATTATCTCTATTCGAACCTTCTGCAACCTTCTCCTCTTCAAAGGGCATCTTTTAAATCAGCCTCTGCTTTGACCACCCCCCCCACCCAAGGATTTTGCCAATTTTGTTGGAGGAGGGGGAGGGAATTGTTGCCTCTTGTTGTTAAGAAGGAAGATTTAAGCCTTCATAAAATCAGCTGCCATTTTTATAGCCCCCAGAAAGAGGCCCTGTGTCTCAATTAAGAACACATAATATAAAGTCTTAAGGAAGCCCCATAATAAGCTTTAATGTGATTATATCCCTGGGCAAAGCATAATTTAAAGGAAACCTGATTCTCTTAATATCTCGTTAACATTATTAGTGGGGGAGGGAAATAAAAACAGGTTAGGAGCCAGTTCCAAATACCGCTGTCCACCCTAGAATACCGTAGAATGGAACCGGCTCAAGGTCAGTCCAAAAAAAGGTTGGGTCAACACACATGCACACACACGCTAGCATCGTATCTTCTTGGCTAAACATCCAAGCCAACCACGAAGAAGGCTAATTCTTCTTTGATGAACACCGCCAACCTTGCGATCCGGAGCTGGGCCTGATTTTGATCAAAGCCAGCCTGTCCTCGGAACCTGACAGCCATCAAAACATCAAGAGAGTTATGTTATGACATCACATCAGGCTTCTCTCCCTCGATCAGCTCTTTCCCGGCCTCGTGGCGTGCCTGCCAGATGTGCCAAAGTTGCAGCATCTGGGAGGTTCAGCCAGCCCAACGCGAGGACAAAGTCTCAGCCTTCCTTGTGGGGCGTTGGGGTTCCCGCCGATGTTTTTTTAGTGGATGTGGAAAGGCGTGGTTTCGTTTCTGTGATGTCACCGGAACGGACACGCCTTGTAGCAACACCACTCAACACCCCTGCTCCTCCAGGTAGCACGCAGCACCAAAGGAAGCTTGCTTTATCTTTCTCGCACCCAACCTAGCTCTGAAAATACTAAACTGATAAAACAAGCAACGAGTTATGGAGAAAAACTTCTTTGAACAGCAGGCCCCTTCGAGAGTTGAGCCTTCTCCTTCTCTTCTTCCTCCTCCTCCTCCATTTTCATCTTTTACTCTTCTTCCTTTCTTTTTGTTTCTCCTCCTCCATCTTCTTCCTTCTACTCCTTTCCCGTTCCTCTTCCTCCCCCTCTTTCTTCTCCTCTTTCTCCTCTTCCCCCTCTTCCTGTTTTCCTCCATTTTCCTATTCTTCCTCTTCCCTCCTTTCTTTTTCCTTCTCCTCCTCCTTTTCATCTTCTTCCTTCTGCTCTTCCTTCATCTCCTCCTCCTCCCTCTTCCTCCATTTTCCTCTCCGTCCTCTTCCCTCCTTTCTTTTTCCTCCTCCTTTTTCCTTTTCCTCTTCTTCCTCCTCCTGCAGTCATTTAATTGCCACCCTGGTGGCTCTCGAGTGGGAAAGTTTCCTCTCGATTCCCATTCCATTGTTGTGCTGGGGCTTAACAGAATGTTAACCTGGTAATAGGCGCAGGGCTTTTCCCATTATGAGCCTTGCTATTGAGTGGTTCTGCATGGCTAGTTAAGGAGGAGAGCCAGAAGATTAATGAAAGCTGCCTTAAAGCCAGAGCAACTCTTCCCCGAAGAAGGCATATTAGTGCTGAAGCAGAGGACTGCTTCTCCTCGCTTTATTCCCCCTACACACACACACTTTCCCTCTTACCCTGCAACCTTTGAACCCCGTTCGCTTCAAGAGCTGCCAACGGAACCGACAGTTTGATAGATGCGGCTTCCTGGGCTAGTCTTCTTCCCCATTGAATTCACCCAGGAAAAAAAAAAAGTGGGGGGGAGGGACTTCACATGCACACACAGACACACAAGGGCAACTTTCTCCAGCACGGTTTCAGGCTGTGGGTTGTTTGTGATAGCCTCACACAAAAAGTCCCTGATGTGGTTCGGTTTGCTTACGGGATGTGGACATGTGTCGAGCCAAAAGCTCTTTTGTGGTCATCTAAGAGAAGGAAATATTTGCAGTTCAGGGTTGAATTGGGGGGGTCATTGGTGCCCTCTGAGCTTGACTGTTTTCTTGCAGACATTTTATTACCAAAGTAGGTAACGTAATCCATGTTAAAAAGGAGTGGGGTTTGAGGGGAGGAGGAGGAGAGGGACGCCTTGGTGGTTTTCTTCCAGACATTTCATGACCCAACTAGGGTCATCAGTGTTATTAGAAGAAATTAAACTCAAAGTTGATTGTTTCCACTTTTCACTCCTCGGGATAAAATGCTCTCCTGCCAGTTTCCACCACAATCACCACCACTTCTCATGAAAGGGGAAAAGAGAGAGCTTTGCAGAGCGTCAAAGAATAAATTCCACCACCTGGCTACCCCGTTGCAAAGGAGGGGTGTTGAGGCCGCTGATAGCATTAGAAAACAGGTGCTTTGTTTAAGATCATGAAGTGGGCTACGAGGCCTCGATGCTGATAATTGTATTCTTCGTTTCCCTTGTCCCAGTGATTATCCGGGAGGGTGCCCTGCCCTGCCCTGCCCGACTGGTACGGTCTGGGCTTGAGAAGGAAATGTGTGGGTTTGCCCCCCCTTTATTTACTTTATTACAGTGATTTATATCTTGCCATTTCCCCTGGGGGGGGGGGTTGGGTGGAAAAAACTCAACGCTTTCCAGTTAGCCCAGCCCGTCTTACAAAATCTATCAACAGATGCCCTTAACCTTTGGGTAAATCAGGTTAACAGTCTTGGAGGGGTTGAAAAAGGAGAGGGGAGAATATCAGGTTGGTCCATTAGCCTTCCCGAAAATGGGAAGTTAGCAGACCTTCGATAACAAACCCAATGTAGTAGAAATAATACTCCTGAAATAGGGCTGTCTGTTCGCCCAACTCCATCTTGACCCCTAAGTTTTTCTAACTCTTTTTTTCCTCGAGTTTCCCCATCTGTAAAATGGGAGTATCATTACCATCGCCTTGGCCCAAGAGGGTTACCCAAATCTGCCGTCCTCTTTCCTGGGATTCTCGATTTGATGTCTTGATTGATAGCTTCCCTGAAGTAGATTAGTCATTGTTTAATAGCAAATCAATCATGAGTTGCATATGAGATTGACCAGGGATTGTTCATTGCTTCTTCCTCGGCCCTGGCTAAAGTAAGTCCTTGGTTTATGACTGCAATTGAGCCCAAAATCTTGATTCTATCCCTCTGTTTAAGCAGGGGGTTGGGCTAGAAGACCTCTGAGGTCCCTTCCAACTCTCACTCAGTTACTATTCAAAGCTTCATGCCTTCCAAGACGTCTTTTTCCTGTCAAAAGCAGCTTTTCCACGGTCCTCTTCACTTCGGTCCCTCCTTCCTCTTCCTCTCCTCCTCCTCCTCCTCCTCCTCCTCCTCCCTCTTCCTATCCTCCTCCTATCACCTTTTTATCTCCTTCTCCTCATATGTGCCTACACTTTCTATGGAATCTATCTGTATCTATCTGTCTGTCTGTCTGTCTGTCTGTCTATCTATCTATCTATCTATCTTATCTGTCTTTCTTCTCCTTCTCTTCCTCCTCCTCCTCCTCCTCCTCCTTCTTCTCTCCCTTCCCCCCCTCCCTCCGCCCATTTAATTATGCTGCCCAATTAAAACCTCCTTGCCATGTTCAGATTCTTCTCGGACTTGAGTGGGTCTGACATTTACAAGGCTCGGCTCTCAGGCAGACAATGGTGTGATTGATGAGGTGCAGACGCCGGAGAAGGAACCGTTCCTCCTTGCCGTGGTGGGAAGGATGCTGAGTGCAATTTGGTTTATTTATTATCTCTTCCAAAACATGGGGAAGAGCGGGATTATGGAGAGATGCAGGTTGTAAAATGGACACGATCTGTGGGGTTGTTTTTTTTTGTTTGGAGAGCAGGGCTCGACCCCCGTCGTCTTTTCAAGACCTCTAACGTCACACGCAAAAAAATAAGATACCTTGAAAAGCTCACCTTCACGATTTCCCCTGCCTGCAGAATCAACATTTCTTGGATCCTAGGCAGGGCAGCATGCAAAAGGTTGTAGGTTTACAAGCCCCCTCCCTGCCTCAAAAGAAACTTACACCCATGATAGAGAGAATAACACGCAGCCTTACATTGGAAGGGCTGCCCCGAAGAAGAGGGTTGGGTGGGTCAGCCTATTCTCCAAAACACCAGAAGGCAGGACAAGAAGCAACGGATGGAAACTGATCCAGGGGAGAAGCAACTAATGAGTTAGAACAATTGACCAGTGGAACTCCTTGCCTCCAGAACTTGTGGGGGCTCCATCACTGGAGGCTTTTAAGAAGAGACTGGATTCTCCACAAAGCAAGCTTTGGAAGTCAGTGACAGAATAACAGAGTTGGAAGGGACCTTGGAGGTCTTCTAGTCCAACCCCCTGCTTAGGCACGGTACCCTACACCACTTTGGACAAACGGTTATCCAGTCTCTTCTTAAAGACTTCCAGTGTTGGAGCATTTATAACTTCTGGAGCCAAGTTGTCCCACTGATGAATTGTTCTAACTCCTCACTTCCAAGTTGCTTTTCTCCTCAGTTTCCATCCATTGTTTTTTTGTCTGGTCTTGGAGAACAGCTTGACTCCCTCCTCTTTGGGGGCAGCCCCTCGAATATTGGAAGACTGCCATCCTGTCAGCCCTAGTCCTCCTTTTCATTAAACTAGACATCCCCAATGCCTTTCATTTCGAAACCAGGATCCTGAAACGGCTCAAATCCCAAAGAAAGCCTCTCCGTTAGCATCGAAGTTCAAATAACCCCAGGGGTCGTAAACCAACCGCCCACAAAGCCCGACTCCTGGGCACTCCTGCCCGCCACAGACCGCCCATCGTTCCCTCGGACAGGCGCAAGCCAGATGCTTGTCGCGCATGATGAATTGGACCCCCCAGCCTCCTGCTCCTCCCTGCCGCGATAAGCGTTATTGGCATCTCCGGGAAAAAAAGCTTAAAAATAAGGATTTGAAATATAAGTCCCGCCGTTCTGCTTCCATCAGCGGGAAAAGACCCCCCCCCCAAGTGGGAAAGGAGAGAGAAATCACCAGGTTTTTCCGCAGCCCGGAAGAAGGTCAGCTGTCCAAGGCCAGGCCAGAGGGGCCCTTGTTAACCGCCTACCTGGAAGGCAAGGCTGGCCCCCTTTTTGAGGTACCCTCCCCTGGGCTTGGGGTGTGGGGGAGCTGGAGTCCCATGGGGAAAAAAAAAAACCAAATATGCCGTGTAACCCCAAAGTTGCTCCTTTAGACCGGATGTGTCCAAGCTTGGGAACTTTTTAAGGCTTGTGGGTTTCGATCCCAAAACATTCACTTTTTTCCCCCCCTTCAGCGTGTCGTCCTCAACTTCGATCGGTCCCTAAATGAACAGTTGTAAGTGGAGGACGACCTGTACTTAAAGAGAGAAAAATGTAAATGTGAACCAGAGGGCTCCACCCTCCCTCTCATGACTCTTCTCCATGCTGATTAGCGCAACAAAAGTTGTGTCGGACTTTAATCCATCTTGGGTAAAACTGGTTAAAATGCCTCTTTGTAATGTTCTATACAACTTTTATGCTAACCTCACCCTTCTTCTTCTTCTTCTTCTCCTCCTCCTCCTCCTTCTCCTCCTCCTTCCTCCTCCTCCTTCTTCTTCTTCTTCTTCTTCTTTTCTCCTCCTCCTCCTCCTCCTCCTCCTCCTTCTTCTCCTCCTCCTCCTTCTCCTTCCTCTTCTTTCCCTCCTCCTTTCTCTTCCCCTTTCTCCTCTTCCCCTTCTCCTTCATCCCCTTTCTCCTCTTCTCCTTCCCCTGCTTCTTTCCCTTCTCCATCTCCTTCTCCTTCCTAATCCCTGGCAGGTCATGCAATATTTAAGCTCACCTATCTCAGCAACCACGACTACAAGCACCTGTACTTTGAGTCCGACGCTGCCACCGTCAACGAGATCGTGCTGAAGGTATGGCCCTGGGGCGGGCGGGGGATGCCCCTCTTTCAAGCCCTTTGACCCAGCCATTGTCAGATGGCTTAACCAATAGGGTAGAAGTTGGGGGTCTTCCAGGGGTTGCCAGCCTAGATTCCCCAGCCTCCCACCTGTCAAAAGGTTGAATGGAATGTACTGCTATTATTTTTAGGGCAGTGACAGGTTTTATGTGCCATTTTTCAGTCCTTAACTCCTTCTCTTTCCTTATTCCTTTTCCCTTTTTTCCCTCCTTTTTTCTGTCTCTCTCTTCCTTCCTTCCTTCTTGTTCTCTTTCCTTTCTTTTTCTCTCTCCTCTCTCATCTCCTTCCCTCCTGTCTCCCTCTTTCTTGCCTTCCTTTATTCCTCTTTATCTCCTCCCTCCCTTCTTTCTGTTTCTCTCCTTTCATTGTTCCTTTTTTCTTTCCCTCACTTTGTTTTTTTTCTCTTTCTTTTCTTTCACTCTTTCTCTTTCTTTCCTTCCTTCCTTCCTTTTCTTTCTTTCTTGCCTTTCTTTCTCACTCTCCCACTCGCTCCTTTCAGATGAACTACATCCTGGAATCCCGGGCCAGCACAGCCCGAGCGGATTACCTGGCTCAGAAGCAAAGGAAGTTGACTCGCAGGACCAGTTTCAGCTTCCAAAAGGAGAAGAGGACAGGACAGCAATGAAGGCCAGGCTGGCCTGGAGCCAAACTGAAGAGACCCTGTCCGTTCTCGGGGGAGGGGGGGGGCCTGAGCAGGGGATGCCCTCAGTCGCCCGGGACTTGGAAGAGTTGTGTGTGGCGTTGCCGTGGCTTTTCACCGCCCACCGAAGATGTGAATGTTCCTTTGTACCAATCAGCATGAGAAAAGGCCAACGTCGCTGGCCATGCGCCTCGTCCTCGGATGGAAACCAAGAGCCATATCAACCCAAAGGAGAACGGGCTGCTTAGCGAGGCCTCCAGGAAGGGGCCCCCTTGCTAGACTTGATGTCACAATTGAATTTCTCTCTCTCTCTCTCTCTCTCTCTTTTTTTCTTTTTCTTCTTTTTTTTTCTTTTTTTGAGTTGGTTTGGTTTTTTTTTCTTTTTTCTAGAACTCCTCTAGAGTCAGTGGGAAAGCTGCCGCAGGTTGGCTAGGCCCTTCACAAAGAACCCAGAGAGAGGGCTGTACCCTGAAGGGTGGGGGGAAACCTTGATCTGTATCATGGCCCCCCCTCCGCCTTCTCACACATATTCTCTCTCTCTCTCTCTCTCCCTTCACCCCCCCCCCACCCCCCACCCCCGGTGATCGCTGGTGGTGAAGCGATCCCATTTCTTTTAGCAAAAGGAGGGGCAAACAGATTTAAAAAAAAAAAAACACTTTCCACCACCAAGCCAACTTGTAGTACAAATGTACTTCCTTCCCTCCCCTTTTTACTACTAATAAATTCCTTATTCTCTTTCTCAAGGTTTATGGCAAGGTTTGATCCCTTCTGTAACGATATGCTCTCTCTACTAGATTGGGCCGGGGTCTCTGGATTTTTCAGAAGTGGGGAGAGAAGAGAAAGGGTCTTAAGAGAGTCGACTGGAATGGAATCAGTGGAGGGATTTCCATTTTTTTTTTCCTATCCGGTTCTATGAGAGAGCTCTTCCAGCGCTGATGGTGTCACCTAGTTTGGTAATGAAATATCTGCAAGAAAACCGCCAAGCTCAGAGAGCACCAAAGACTCCTGAAGCATCTACCAGGGCTTCCTTCACACCTTCCGGGTACAGGTTCAAATTCTCTGCTTCCACCCAATTCGGAGAGTCTTTTGGCTGTCCACAGAGAACAATGGCTACCAAGCCACGACTGTCCAGCTCAAAACTAACACACACACAAACAAAAATGCAGTTATCTATGGTGGAACATTTCTAAGATGGGTTTTGGAGAGCAAACGAGGAGGCTAGCCCCTCCTTTCAGAGTGGTGCATGGTACTTCCTCCATGGCAGTGGGGAGGGGGGTCTCGCCAGTGCTTTCCCAAACCCATTTAATTAGCACCCCTGGTGACAGCTTCCAGCAACGTGAGCCACACAATCCATACAATCCACACATGCACAAACACACATGCTCTGCATTTTGCTAATTACCTGCACAGGCCCTTCATCCCAGCTCTTACGGTCACGTCATCTCTCCCACCGAGTGTACGGCCTGCCTTGTAGGCCAACAACAATTTGCAGGGTTCCCCCAGTGAGCAGAGGAGCGAAAAGGGGAGGGGGGGGTCCCCACCGACTTCCCCAAGACCAGGCACTCTGAGGAGAGAAGCGCTGGGCTTTTCTTGGGATTCCTTCCCAAGTTCTCCACCCAAACGATTGCCCTAATCAACGAGTGGGTTGAGTGAAAAGCCTTGGTAGCCGAAACCCAGAAGAGCTACCATGCTTGATTCTATGAAGATATCCCTCATGCTCATGAAAGGAAATCTCAAGTCAACTCAAATGTGGATGGTTTAATCGTGGCATTGATGAGGTTCTCCAATTCTCTTGGCGATTCTCTTCACCTCTTCCATTCTTCCACAACTTCTGTGAGTTAATCAACCAATCAAATCAGGATAGAGCTGGAAGGGACCTTGGGAGGCCTTCTAACCCACCCCCTGCTCAAGAAGGAGACCCCATACCATTCCAGCGAGGTGGATGCTACTCTTAAAAAACGTCCAGGGATGAAGCACCTTCAACTTCTGGTGGCAAGCCCTCCTACTAGTTGATTGTCCTCACTGTTAGGAAGTTTCAATTCCAGGTTGCTTCTCTCCTTGATGCATTTCCATCCGTTGTTTCTTGTCCTGCCTTCTGGGTTGTTCTGTGCCGTGGCTGGTGTCAGCTTTGATGGTGTCCATTCACTGTGTTCTTTGGCCACCTGGTTTCCTTTGACACTTAACTCACCTAAATATAATTGCTTCCTCCAGCCCATTTCCTTGCAGCCAAGGTAAGTATGATGCAGTTTCATCATTTTTTGCCTTCTAGTGACATGCCTGGTGTTAACTGAATCGTAGATATTTGATATAGGCCTTGTGCTGCGCAGTTACATGCCTTCCCACCCTCCCCTGCCATGAAAGTCCTCATGTTCTCCTCCCTTGAATAGTCAGCCAATGCTCGTGTCACACAACGTGCAGAAAGCTTCTCACCCGTGTCTTTAGAGGTACACCCATCTTTTTCCCCACAGCAAGGGGTGCTGGGAAAAAAGCTCCACCGAGTCGCCGAAACACCAGATAATTAGAAATCCTGAACTAAGGTTGGCTATTGTCAAGAGGACGCCATTGTGTACAGTAACGAAGCAATTATGAATGAACAGCAGCACGGATGTCATTAATTCCAGCTTTTAAGGATCACAGCATAAGGCACGTTAAACGCTAAAACGCAGGCGGAGTGACGATGTGATTTATAAACAGGGAATGGCTAGGATGGGGTGGAGCTGGGCCAGGCGAAACAGTTGGGAGGGGGGGGAAAATTGCAGAGTACAGGAACCATTTGCATCACTCGGATGACCCTGAGGAAACAGACAAACCTCCAAGCGGCCTCAACGACCCTCGCAAAGGATGCAAATAATATCAATCCTTCCATTCCCCGCTAATCCTGTCAGAGCTGAAGAACCTTCTTGAATGGGAAGTGAAACGTCCTCAAAAGAAAAAGCAAGGAAATCCCGTTGCCCCCTGGAAAAAAGGACCTTTGAGACAACCAAGAGACCTGGATGACAGAATCTCTACACAGTTGTGAGGAAACTTCTCTTCCTGGGTGGCTTTGAGGAGATGGTGACACATCCCTCGTTGGATGATGCTAAACCCAGATTGGCAAACAAACTTGGCTTAAGTTTATATTTCTTTTCTTTTTTTAACGGTTGTTGTTTACTAATAACTCAAAACAGAGAATCCACATTTTTTTTCCTCCTATTTTTGGCACAACCACCACCCGGGGAGATAGATTGTGCTGTGAGAGAGCAACAAGATGGCTTTTGGGCCTAAGGTGGGATTAGAACTCACCCTCTCCTGGTGATTGGCCCAAAGACATTCAACCAGCTTTTGTACCTAAGGTGGGATTAGAACTCACCCTCTCCTGGTGATTGGGCCAAAGCCACCCAGCTGTCTTTGAACTCTCCCTAATTCCTCAAACATCACCATAACTTGCTAGAGTTTAACATAGCGGCAATAACACTCATTGTTTGCAGTGGAGTTTTGTTTCATTTTGTGGGGGTTTTTTTAAGAGGTGAGAATTAAGGGATTGCCTACCTACATATTAAGGGGACCCTGTTCCTTCTTCCTGAGAAAGAAATGGATGTACTCGGCCGCTTTTGTGGCCTAGGGCAAGGGTCTTCCAACTGGGCAAGTTTTAAGACTTGTGGACTTCCAACTCCCAGAATTCCTGAGCTGACATGACTGGAGGAGGAATTCTGGGAGTTGAAGTCCACAAGTCTTAAAGCAGTCAAGTTTGAAGGCCCCCTACTCTAAGGTCAAGACTTGTGGGGAAAGCACCAGGTGTATTTTCAGCACCATGGAGAGAGGCACAACCTAGGGAATGTGGATGCAATGAGACGTAACAGCCGCAGAACTACAAAATATACACACAGTCCTCAAATACAAACTATACCCCCCCAAAAAAAAATCAAAAAGCATGTTTTCCCCTATCCCACCCACCCCCAAAATAAAACTTTTCTTCCGCCTCCTTTTCCTTCTTCTAAGCTTATTCGTCAAGGCCACTTCCACACCGAGTTATATTTTGCATCTCTGTTCTCCCACACAGGTTCAGGCGTCACCAGCCAGGAGTGCTGAGGACTAGCTACTTGCTGAATCCCAACACAAATGAGGACAGCAAAACAGCTCTGGCGGTGAGGATACCCACATAATCATAAAGGACTGTTTCTAAGTCACTTTATTTTATAGTGCCTTTGTAACACAACAGTGACTAAACGAATGGTGATATGTCAAGGAACACTTGTATAATTTTTTTTTTTTAATGCATTCAGAACTCCCAAACCTTGTTTCCTTTCTCATCCTGAGCTGCTCTTTCTCTCTTTTCTCTTTCACTTAATTAAGGGGAGGAAGTTGAGGGAGAGAAAGATAGGCCACAAAGTGCTTTTTGGAAGACGGGAGAACGTCTTCCAGGAGATGTCCAGCTCCCTGTCAATCTGGGCCTTGTCCAATTTATAGCCTAAACACCTTCATTTGGAGAAGTGCCTGCCACTCAAGCTGCCCGGCGCCAGATTCCGTTCAAATTAATAGCAACTCTTCCTTTTCATTATGATGATTAAAAGGACGTGGGCGAAGGAAGGTTGAAGCCTGCGCCTGTCGTGGCTTAAAAGCTTGGGAGACGTGAGCAAAAGATCACTTTTCTTTCCCTTGTCTGGTTTGTGATGACAAATTGGGGGAAACAGGATGAAACATAAAAAGGAAGGGCTGCAGGAATTGGGTAGGTCTAGTCTTTGTGCAAAGGAGGACCAAGGTGTGACATCATAGCAGTCTTCTAATATTTGAGGGGCTGCCCCAATGAAGAGGGGGGTCAAACTATTTCCCAAAGCCCCAGAAGGCAGGACAAGAGGCAACGAATGGAAACTCATCAAGGGGAGAAGCAACCTAGGAGAAATTTCCTAACAGTGAGAACAATTAACCAGTGAAACAATTTGCCTCCACAAGTTGTGGATGCTCCAACACTGTTTTTAAGAAGAGACTGAACGGCCACTTGTCTAGAATGGTATAATATCTCCTGCTTGAGCAGGGAATTGGACTAGATGACCTCCGAGGTCCCTTCCAGCTCTGTTATTCTGAAAAGCTGGACACCCTTGTTCAGAACAATAAAAACAAGCTACTTGTATTACCGTGATTAAAATAAACCAAGAGGGGGAGGAAACTAAGAAGGAAAGTGGAGAAAAAGTAAAAATATTAATATGATGCATATACTCAGGGATAAGGCTACAATTTTAGGTACTAAAATACATCCCAAAAACTAATTTTGCCTTATCTGCAGATTATCTACAGTCATATTTTTGTAACTCATATAAGGATATTAATATGATGCATATATTCAACAATAAGGCTAGAATTTAAGGTGCCAAAAAACATCCCCAAAATTGGTTTTGACTTATCTGCAACTACATATGTTTTTTTTAAGTACCCGTATATACTATATGAATAAGTCCACCCATGGATAAGCAAGCCCTCACAATTTTAACCAAATTGCTGTGAAGATCTGTGAGTTGCCCCACCAATTGTGGAAATTAAAACACGACCAAAATGTTGATGGTCAACTTATCCCCACGGGTGTTGTATTTTGGTTAAAAAAAGTGCCATGGTCAGCTTTATTTTATTTTTTATTTTTTTTTGCAGATAGGTTTATCCCCTCACATGTGTCCCGATAAGCTCAATGAAAGCCATCGACTTATACATTAAAAGCAGGACTCCATAGAAACAAACTGCTGCAGCTTCTTCTTCTTCTTCTTCTTTTTAGAATATCAAGACATTTCTAAGACGGACCCAGAATGGAAAGAAGAAAAAATTAAAACTGGAGAAAGGGTTAAAGAACCATTCAAGGCCATTATAATTGATTTATTGGGATAAAGGCAGCTTGAGAAAAGCAAGAGTTTTCAAGAAGGGGTGAAGTAGGTTTGGGGCAAAAGCTCCCCAGATCAGAGAGAGGAGTTTGATGGGAAGAGACGAAAAGGGTGAGACAGAGACTTATTTGCTTAAAAAAAAAAACAAAAAAAAAAACAGCAAATGTTCACACATCCCAATCTCTCTAAATTTACCAAATTCACTTTGAAAGCTATCTCTTTCGTGCTCGCTCTCGCTCTCCTGACAGCAAATTACTGATGTTGTTATGTGTGGTGAAAAATGTAGGTTTCCCATCTTCTCCCTCTCTCTCTCTCTCTCTCTTAGGTCTGGAAAGGATTGACAAGCCACTCAATTGGATCACTCTTGAAGTGTACAATTTAAAACAAAGAACTGTTCCCCTTTTCACTTTATCTGTGCAACTGGATTCTGTTGGGTCCTGAAGCGGTTTGTGTGCCCAATTACATAACCAAGCAAACAAAACTCACAACCAAAATATCAACACAGGGAAAGGCTTCTAACTTATCCAGATATTTTTATTTTTTCCAAGTTTTATGCTCTCCACAGGCCATGAAATACAGTTTTTCTAACTTTGAATTGTTCTATAGTATACCATACTTATTTTATTTGCTATCTGGCCTTGTAAGTAACTCAGGGTGGTGAGGGGATATTTAATACTTCTTTATCCTCCTATTTTGCCAAGAACAACAACCCTGTGAGATGGGTTGGGCTGAAAGAGAGGGACTGGCTCAAAATCACCTAGCTGGTTTTTCATGCCTAAAATGGAACTACAACTCACTGTTTCCTGGTGATTGGCCCAAAATCACTCAGACATCTCTCATGGCTAAGGTGGGACTAGAACTCCTGGTGATTGGACCACCCAACTGACATTCATGACTAAGGAAGGACTAGAACTCATTGTCTCCTGGTGATTGGCCCAAAGTCACTCAAGTGGGACTAGAACTCATTGTCTCCCGCTTTCTAGCCTGGCACCTTACCAACTAGACCAAACGGCTCTCTTCCTTTAATCCCAATCTGACATTGCTAAGAATTCTAGTAGTTGAAATTCAGATATCTCAAAATTGGTCAAATTTGACTACACTGCTCTAGACTAGAAGATACAGCTGTCTGTTTTCTTGGGGAGAAAATATAAAATAAAATCAAAATAGAGGTTTCCACCACTCTGTCTCTGCCTGTTTTCCAGCTTGGTTTCATTTTTTCTGTAACCCTGAAATCGGTTATGCTAAGGAAATGTGTTTTCCATTATGCCAAAGGAAGAAATGAAACATAACACAAGGCTACACAAAATCCATACTCACATACATATCCCCAGATCTTTGGATTTAAAGGAAAATAGAGATACATAGATGATAGATAGATAGATAGATGGATAGATGGATGGATGGAGGGAGGGAGAGGGAGAGTAAGAAAGAGAGAAAGAAAAGATCTTGGGAAACATACAGACATACATTCACAAACATTTATCCATCAGCTCTCAGGTAAAAACTTCCTAGAAGCTTCCTTCTTGAGATGGTGAAAATATTTTTTTAAAGAAAATATACCCATCTTTTCATGCCTCTCCATTCCACCTTTCCTCCTGCCTCGTGCTGAGAAGGTGGTCTCAAGAAACTCTGCTCCATCTTTTTTCCCCGCTTGGTTTTTAATGATTCCTGACATCCTGTCGGCCATATTGCCAAGTGTCTTCCTGAGAAATGGAGGAACAGATTGCCTTCTTGACAGCAAAGAGGAGGAAGGGAGGGGAGAGTGTGAAGCAGAAAAAAAGAGAGAAAGAACTGTACCAGCACCAAAAGCTTTCTTCTCTCTCTCTGTCTCTTCTCTCTCTCCTCTCTCTCTTTCTCTCCTCTCTCTCTTTCTCTTGCTCCCTGTTTCTCTCTCTCTCCCTGTCTCTCTCTTCCCCTTCTCTCCTCTTTCTCTCTCTTCTCTCTCTCCTCTCTCTCTTTCTCTCTCTCCTCTCTCTCTTTCTCTCTCTCCTCTCTCTTTCTCTCTCTTGCTCCCTGTTTCTCTCTCTCTCTCTCCCTGTCTCTCTCTTCCCCTTCTCTCCTCTTTCTCTGTCTCTTCTCTCTCTCTCTTTCTCTCTCCTCTCTCTCCTCTCTCTCTTGCTTCCTGTTTCTCTCTCCCTGTCTCTCTCTTCCCCTTCTCTCCCCTCTCTCTGTCTCATTCCCTGTTTTTCTCCCTTTCTTCCTCTCTCCCTTCCTTCAAGAAAACAAGTGGCTTTGTGCGGTCCATGATGGGTCAGATTCTCCAAACTTTGCATGGCAGTTAGTTGGTCTTCTCTATGAGGCAAGGCTAAAATTCAGACTTCAAGTTCTCCTTCCCAACTCCCTGCAAACATCGAAAGACAATCCGAAAGGTAATTGTCCTTCATTGTGGGTGCTTGTGTCCATACACTGCACATCAACCCACATGGAAAGAGAACTGAGTAGATTAAACTAACCCTTTTGTGAAAACCAGCCTGTTGCCCCAAGCCGCAATACAGCTCGGATAGGTGTAACAGGCTGTTGGAATGCATCCATTCAGTTTTTAACAAGTTGGGTTTGGGCAGGATGTGCAAACCCATGCACTGTAGGAAAAGAGCAGGCTGTTCTGAGCGGTGGAGTCAAGCAAGTAATCCGCCTAGCATCATTACATTCCCACAAATGATCCAACTCCAACCCCTCTTGAATTGTCTCAAACTCTTTGTCAGTGGTGGCCATTAGTTGACTAGATTCTTGTCTATAGACTTGAGCGATACCTTTTCTGAACTGCACGTGGTTAAGGCATCAGGCTAGCAACCGGTCTAGTCCTACCTGAGGCATGCAAGCTGATTGGGTGGCTTTGGGCCAATCACCAGGAGCTAGTGAGTTTGAGTCCCATCTTTGGCACAAAACCAGCCGCTCCCTTTCAGCCCTTAGAAAAGGAGGCAAAACAAACCTTCTGAAAAACCTTGCCAAGAAAAGAGCAGGGAATTGTCCATCTTTGAGAACCAGACACCATCGAATGGGTGAAAAATAATAATAATAAAAATAATAATGCACGTTCCCCTTCAATCTTATTATCATATCAACAAATTCTCCACCCTTCCCCCTCCCCTTCAAAACTCCCAAATTTCTTTCTGGTGGATGTAATTCTTCGCCTATTTACATAAGTACCCGAGGCTGTTTCCCCATCTTTATGCATTAGCTTGGCGTAAATATACGAGAAGTATTTCAACACTAATTCTACAACACTAATATATTAGAACCGTGCCTGTATATTCCTTGCTAAAAGCTTGTCCCTTGAGTAGGATGCGTGGTTGTTGTTGTTCTTTTAAATCTGCATTTATAGTTTAACGTCACATTTACAAGTCATCTAGGTCTGGAATCTAATGCTTCCTTTTTAAAAAGCTTTAAAAATTTATAGTGTTTCTCTCAAACATTTACTCACTCTTACAAAATAATTTATAGGAGGGCTGAAGGATGGAGAGAAATGAGAAAACTGGGGGGTTTTTTGGGGGGGGCGTTTTTTTTTCTCCTATGGATTCCCCCCCCCAAAAAAATCTGTAGAATATTTCATCAATGCTTATCGCTTTATATAAAAGCTTCACATGATTGACTCCATTATATTGTTTTTAATACAGGCTGCCTGGAAAGAGTTTTAATAAAGGAGAATATGTGTAGCTCAGCGTTGAAATGAAGGGCCCTCGGGGGTCTCTGAGCTTGATTGTTTTCTTACAGACATCTCATGATCCAGCTAGGTAACGTCACCAGTGCTAGTGTGAGGTTTGTTCCCTGCTTATAAGAGAGTAGCTCTGAGTTGGTTGTTTTCTCGCAGATGTTTCATTACCCAAACTAGGCGACATCATCAGTTATATTTCCTACACTTGATTTTCTTTTCTTAAAATTCCCCCACTTGGTTGCCTCTAAATCTCCCAAATATAATCTCCTTTTCTATACTACCTTTTGAATGGAACTTTCTATACGGTATCTTTTCTGGATATTTCAGGAATAACAGAGTTGGAAGAGACCTTGGATGCCTTGTAGTTCAACCCTCCTCAAGCAGGAGATCCTATACCTTTCTGGGCAAATGCTTTCTTAAAAACCACCAGTGATGGATTGTCCTCACGGCCAGAAAGTTTCTCCTTAATTCCAGATTGCTTCTCTCTCCTTGGCTAGTTTCTACCCGTTGCTTCTTGACCTGACTTCAAGTCCTTTGGAGAATAATTTGACCCCCACTTCTTTGGGGCAGCCTCTTCGATATTTGGAAGACTGCTGTCAAGTCACACCTACTCCTTCTTTTCATGGGGTCTCCAACCTTGGCTCCTGGAAGCCTGGCGGACTTCAACTCCCAGAGTTCCACAGCCAGCAAAGCTGGCTGTGGAATTCTGGGAGTTGAAGTCCGCCAGGCTTCCAGGAGCCAAGGTTGGAGACCCCTGGACTAGACCTACCCAATTCCTGCAACCATCCTCTGTGTGCTTTAGCCTCCTAAATTATCCTTTGTTGCTCTTCTCTGCACTCTTTCCAGAAAAGGAATAGACATTTATCTTCCGAAAAGACCGTTGCTGATCTGTAGGTCAACTCATAAAACTTTTCTATGGCCAGTTTTAGAGTTTGCCAACAGAAAGGGAGGTGGGGGAACGAGGTCAAAAAGAAGAGTGCAGCAGCTTGGAAACCGAAAGTACATTCCTTACATAGTTTTTTTTTTTCAGAGATTGTAACGAGGTGACTGTAGTTTCTGCCATGCAAAAATCTAATAGGAGAGCATGATTGATGACTCTGGGCTATGGACGTGTCCCATTGGAGGATATGGATTACAAGATGCCCAAGGGAAAAACCAGGGTCCAGGGTGACAGTGAATGATGTGCTTCAGAGTCGGCTACACCCAGGCAGTGCCGACATGTTAACTCCCAAATAAATCCTGTTTAGTTTTGGAAGTTTGGCTCAAGACTCATGATTTAATTGGGGTGGGCTAACTGTTGGAAACCTGAAACTGTACACCATGGAAAAACCAACTGAGAGAAGAAATGACCTATATTCCCCTCCCCCCTACATGCACACAATCTGAGCCAGGATGGGGATCTTTTCGATGTGAATAGCTTTGCACCAGATCGGAGTCCTTTTATTAAATTCACCAGCCTGTTCACTGACATTATTCCTCAGCAGGGACCCTCTACAAGCCATTATTTCTTCTCCAGGAAGGGGTCCCCTATGCAAGTCTGCTGTGCTTTCTCAGACTCCATTCTGACTTGCCTCTCTGTATTATATCAAACGCTTTTTTTTCTTCCCCCCTCTTTCTCTCTTTCGCATTTGCTTTCTAGATCAAAAAAATAAACAAATCTACCTCTTAATTTGGAAATGGAGGCTGGCCTTCCAATGACTCCTTGCGCTCAAGACCTTGTTCTTCCCCACCTCTGAAATCCTGAAAATTTGCCAGCAGAGTCTCAATCTCTCTTTCCCGATCTCTGGGAAGGCTGCCTTCCCCGCTGAGAAGCAGAAGGCACCCCCTGCCCTTCCTGATTAGAATTGTGTTGCCCCGGGGTTGCAACCCCAGCCTCCCTGCTGGAGAAGGGAGACCCACTGATGAAAATCTAATCTAACTACTGCAATGGCAGGAATTGGTTTGTGCTAATGACAACTTGGTGTGTTTTTTCCCTTGGCAAAACTTCTCTTTGCTCCCGCCCTTCCCTCTCCTCCTCCTCCTCCTCCTCCTCCTCTTCCTCCTCCACCTCCTCCTCCTCCTCCTTCTTCCTCTTCTCTTTCTTCCTTCGAATGTTAAAATCTTTCGAGGATGTGAAAAGAGGAACTATTTGAATCAGAGAGAAGGATGCCTCTATCAAAGTCTATAGAGGCAGTTTGGTTTGGCGGTTAAGGCATGAACTTGGAAAACGTGAGTTCTAGCCTCATCTTAGGCGTGCAACATTGTTGGGTGACTTTGGGCCAGTCACCAGGAGATAGTGAGTTCTAGTCCCACCTTAAGCATGAAAGACAGCTGGGTGACTTTGGGCCAATCACCAGGAGACGGGGAGTTCGAGTCCTGCCTTAAGCATGAAAGCTGATTGGGTGACTTTGGGTCAAGCACCAGGTGACAGAGAGTTCTAGTTCTGCCTTAGTAATAAAACCCAACTGGGTGATTTTGGGCCAACCACGAAGAGATTGTGAGTTCTAGTCACAGCTGGGTGACTTTGGGTCAGTCACCAGGTGACAGAGAGTTCTAGTCCTGTTTTAGTAATAAAACCCAACTGGGTGACTTTGGGCCAATCACCAGGAGACGGTGAGTTCTAGTCCCGCCTTAGGCATGAAAGCTGATTGGGGGACTTTGGGCCAATCAGCCAAGAGGGTAGATCTCTCAAGTGTTTTTGTTAGCTGCAGTGGATGTTAGGGTTTCTTTTTTGGGCAACATTTTGGAGCCATCTTGGAAAAAGCTTTTTGGGGAAACCAGTCGAAACGTCCAACCAGTCACTAATGAGCGCATGCGGTCAAAGTGTGCACAAACTCCCTTGTCTCCTGCTTCTCATTTCACCTTCCTTACACCATCAAGGTCAGTGGGATGGAGCTGCTGCTTTTTCTACCGCCGGAGGATTCAACGTAGGAGAAGGAAGGAAGGGGGAAAAGAACATGTGCTCTGGCATTCAGGATCCAGAGGTGCGATGATGCCCCAGGGGAAGCATTGTCCTTTGCTTGTTGGAGCAAAGCACATTAGTCATCAAGAGATGAGCTTGGAAGTGCAATGGCCAGGTCTCAGAGGAACAGTGCAAGTGCTGATCTCTTGAAATTCCAGGCAGGAAAAGGGAGGGGAGGAAAGGAAAAGAAATAGTGAGAGGGAGTGGGAAGGAAGGAAGGAAGGAAGGAAGGAAGGAAGGAAGGAAGGAAGGAAGGAAGGAAGGAAGGAAATGAGAGGGGTTTTTTTTTAGTCAGGATTGAACTGTGGGATGGGTTTGGTGGTTTTCTTGCAGTGCACTGATGATATTACCTAGCTTGGTAATGAAATGTCTGCAAGGAAACCACCAAGTTCAGAGGACACCAAGGACAGGAGGGAGGGAAGAGAAGGGAAGGGAAGGGAAGAAGGAAGGAAGGAAGAATTGGGGGGGAGGCAGGAAGACAGGAACGCAGAAAGGCAGGCAGTCATAACTTCAGACGGTCGCTGAGCAAGGACTACCTTTGTATAGCATTTCATAGTTAGCATGTTGCATTGTATGGCCTGCTATCATTTTTGCAACACTCTGAAACCTTTAGAATTTGCTGCCTTTTAAACATTTTGCCCCCCTTTGATCTTCCAGTCTCTTTTTAAAATCTCCCCCTCCCCCCCCCCCAGCAGAGCAGCCTTTTAAAAATAGCTCGCTGCTACCCTCTTGAGGCCCTGCATTCTCAGTCTCAACTCCACCCTGGGAAAGAAGAGATGCTCCAAATTTAACCTCCAAGGAAGAGGGACCAGTGAAAAGATTGGGGGATCTCCACTTTGGGGGCGTCCACTGGTTAAGATCCACGCAACGAACTCTACTCCTGGGAAACTCAGCTAGTGAGCATTTGGTTAGAGGATTGTAATCCAAAGTGGACACCAGAAGTGGGTTGGGACGAGGTTGAGGTGTGCAAAAAAAAAAAAAAAAGGAAGAAAATTCATATTTCCTTTCTTTTCTTTTTTTTTTTAAATTGTCTTCTCCAAAGTCCTAAGGAAACTCCACTTGCACAAGATGTCACTTTTATTAAATGAACAGTGACTAATGGCTTTCAGGATTAAGGAGTTAAAAGTCCCTACTGACTATAATCTCGGTACGGGCACATAGATGTGATGACTTTCTCCCAACGTTCAGATGTAGACTGGGCCTGAAGATGGAGGCTCTGTTGAAGAGAGAGAGGAAGAGACAGAGATTCCCCATTGTTGCTTTCTTCTGCAGATGATCAGCCTTTGCAAAGTGTCTCCTGCGCAGAGCACAATATTGTGAAAATAGTATGTGGAAGGAAAGGAAGGAAAAGGAAAAGCAGAGGAGAGGAGAGGAGAGGAAAGGAAAGGAAAGGAAAGGAAAGGAAAAGCAGAGGAGAGGACAGGAAAGGAAAGGAAAAGGAGAGGAGAGGAGAGGAAAGGAAAGGAAAGGAAAGGAAAGGAAAAGCAGAGGAGAGGACAGGAAAGGAAAGGAAAGGAAAGGAAAAGCAGAGGAGAGGAGAGGAAAGGAAAGGAAAGGAAAAGCAGAGGAGAGGAGAGGAAAGGAAAGGAAAGGAAGGGAAGGGAAAGGAAAGGAAAGGAAAGGAAAGGAAAGGAAAGGAAAGGAAAGGAAAAGCAGAGGAGAGGAGAGGAAAGGAAAGGAAAAGGAGAGGAGAGGAAAGGAAAGGAAAGGAAAGGAAAGGAAAAGCAGAGGAGAGGAGAGGAAAGGAAAGGAAAGGAAAAGCAGAGGAGAGGAAAGGAAAGGAAAGGAAGGGAAAGGAAAGGAAAGGAAAGGAAAGGAAAGGAAAGGAAAGGAAAGGAAAGGAAAGGAAAGGAAAGGAAAGGAAAGGAAAGGAAAGGAAAAACAGAGGAGAAGACAGGAAAGGAAAGGAAAGGAAAAGCAGAGGAGAAGACAGGAAAGGAAAGGAAAGGAAAAGCAGAGGAGAAGACAGGAAAGGAAAGGAAAGGAAAAGCAGAGGAGAGGAAAGGAAAGGAAAGGAAGGGAAAGGAAAGGAAAGGAAAGGAAAGGAAGGAAAAGGAAAAGCAGAGGAGAGGAGAGGAAAGGAAAGGAAAGGAAAGGAAAGGAAAGGAAAGGAAAGGAAGGAAAGGAAAAGCAGAGGAGAGGAAAGGAAAGGAAAGGAAAAGCAGAGGAGAGGAAAGGAAAGGAAGGGAAAGGAAAGGAAAGGAAAGGAAAGGAAAGGAAAGGAAAGGAAAAGCAGAGGAGAGGAGAGGAGAGGAAAGGAAAGGAAAGGAAAGGAAAGGAAGGAAAGGAAAAGCAGAGGAGAGGAAAGGAAAGGAAAGAGGGAAGGAAAGGATAATGGAAGCCTATTTAGCTTCTGAATCCAAAACAAAGTTTGCTTTGAGGTGATGTTCCTCCATGTCCCCCAAATGATTTAACCCTCCAAAATAAAACCAGAAAATCTCTGATTTGATAGCAAAACTGAGATAGAGCTGGTTTTATTATTCACTTGAAAGTTTAGGGTGGGTTTTTTATTTTTTTAAATTTCCCTCTTTTCTTTCTTTCTTTTTTTCCCCCCACAACAGATTTCATCCAGTCACAAAATGAGATTATGATTGTAAATTAAAGTGTAATTAGGCTTTATGCTTTTATATTCATTAACTCTTCCCTGTTAATGATGCAAAGGCTGGCAATGGGGAGTGAGAGAGAAGGAAATGGAGCCTGATGAAAATCACATCCAGGAAATAGAAGTGTGATTTAGATCATGGCCGGAATGTATTGTTCCTTGCACGTAATTAAACAAATGCTCCCATTTAAACTTGGAAAGGGGGTGGATGTTAATTAAGCCTTGGACAAGGGAATCTGAAGACGATTGGGATGAAACGGTTGCCCGCCTGATGCCTGACGGAGAGGTACACAGCCGGAAGACAAGCGGTGAGGGTGGGGGAGGCATTTCAGAGTCACACCTGAGCTGGGCAGGTGGGACTGCATCTTGTGAGATGGAAGCTTTTTGAAATCTCACAGGCAGAAGGTAGAGAAGCAGCTTCAGGACGGATCCTTGGACAGCTTCAAACAGGTTGGATGCTTCTTTCTTTAAAAAATGGAGGCTCAAGGCGAACTGGTGGACGCCCCTGTGTGGCTTACGTGGCAGCCGCGTGGAAAACATTGTTTCACAGAACAAAGGAGTTGGAAGGGAGCTTGGAGGGAATTTCTAAGTTCTAGGTTGGATGTCTCTTGAATAAGCTTTTTGTCCATTGCTTCTTGTTCTACTTATAACATATATTAAGTCCTTCTTTCCTTCCAATAAAATTTAGATTGAAAACTTTTCTAAACTAAAAGCATGACCTTCCTTTCTTCCTTCTTCCCTCCTCTCTCCCTTCCATTTCCTCCCTCCCTTTTTCTTCCTTCCTTCTTCCCTCCTCTCCCTCCCGTTCCCTCCCTCCCTCCCTCCCTTATTTCCTTCCTTCCTTCCTCCCTCCTTTCCTTCAATAAAATGCAAATTGAAAACTTTACTAAACTAAAAGCATGACCTATTTTCCTTTCTTTCCTTCCTTCCTTCCTTCCTTCCTTCCTTCCTTCCTTCCTTCCTTCCTTCCTTCCCTCCCTCCAATAAAATGCAAATTGAAAACTTTACTAAACTAAAAGCATGACCTATTTTCCTTTCCTTCCTTCCTTCCTTCCTTCCTTCCTTCCCTCCCTCCAATAAAATGCAAATTAAAAACTTTTCTAAACTAAAAGCATGACCTTCTTTTCTTCCTTCTTCCCTCTTCTCTCCCTCTCCCTTCCATTCCCTCCCTTTCTTATTTCCTTCCTCCCTCCCTCTCTTCCTTCCTTCAATAAAATGCATTGAAAACTTTACTAAACTAAAAGCATGACCTATTTTCCTTTCTTTCTTTCCTTCCTTCCTTCCTTCCTTCCTTTCTTCCTTCCTTCCCTCCCTCCAATAAAATGCAAATTGAAAACTTTACTAAACTAAAAGCATGACCTATTTTCCTTTCCTTCCTTCCTTCCTTCCTTCCTTCCTTCCTTCCTTCCTTCCCTCCCTCCAATAAAATGCAAATTAAAAACTTTTCTAAACTAAAAGCATGACCTATTTTCCTTTCCTTCCTTCCTTCCTTCCTTCCTTCCTTCCCTCCCTCCAATAAAATGCAAATTGAAAACTTTACTAAACTAAAAGCATGACCTATTTTCCTTTCCTTCCTTCCTTCCTTCCTTCCTTCCTTCCTTCCTTCCTTCCCTCCCTCCAATAAAATGCAAATTGAAAACTTTACTAAACTAAAAGCATGACCTATTTTCCTTTCCTTCCTTCCTTCCTTCCTTCCTTCCTTCCTTCCTTCCTTCCTTCCTTCCTTCCTTCCTTCCCTCCCTCCAATAAAATGCAAATTGAAAACTTTACTAAACTAAAAGCATGACCTATTTTCCTTTCCTTCCTTCCTTCCTTCCTTCCTTCCTTCCTTCCTTCCTTCCTTCCTTCCCTCCCTCCAATAAAATGCAAATTAAAAACTTTTCTAAACTAAAAGCATGACCTTCTTTCCTTCCTTCTTCCCTCTTCTCTCCCTCTCCTTTCCATTCCCTCCCTTTCTTATTTCCTTCCTCCCTCCCTCTCTTCCTTCCTTCAATAAAATGCATTGAAAACTTTACTAAACTAAAAGCACGAACTTCACTCCTTCTTCCCTCCTCTTTCCCTCTCCCTTCCATTCCCTCCCTCCCTTTATTTCTTTCCTTCCTTCCTCCCTCTCTTGCTTCCTTGAATAAAATGCAGATTGAAAACTTTTCTAAACTAAAAGCATGATCTTCCTTCCTTCTTCCCTCCTCTCTCCCTCTCTGTTCCGTTCCCCTCCCTCCCTCTTCCTCCCTCCCTTCCTTCAATAAAATGCAGATTGAAAACTTTTCTAAACTAAAAGGAAAACATTCCTTCCTTCCTTCCTTCCTTCCTTCCTTTCTTCCTTTTCCAACCTGATAGGATCTTGAGTTGCTTCTCTGAATGAACCAAAGGAGTGTCTACCATGAAAAATGTTGGGGACCAAGATAATTCAACAACCCAACAGTGGTCCACCTCCCCCAGTGGGCAAATTTTCCCTGCCTCCCCCACCTCCCCTGCCCCCAAAGACAAGAGACTCCTGGGCATCTCTGGGCCCTTTTCCTGAGCTTGTTGGCTCAATATGCATTTCTCCTCCCCCTGCCCAAATTCACCCTTCCAGGTATATGATTTAATGAAAGGCACAATAAGAAGTGAGACAATTAGAATTTCTGCCTCATTATCATGGTAATCTTATCAGTGGGATAATGAGGTATTAATGGAGATTTAATGTGCCTCTCATAACACAATCCCTGGGAGAAAACTCATAAGGAAATTGCCGTAAATCCACTTAATGATAGAAAGGTCCCCCAATGCCATCTTCAAGGGGATGAAAAATGCAGGCCATGGACATCCAAGAGATTCAAGGTCATCAGGAAAGACCAGGCCAAGCTATGGCAAAGGGCACTCTGGCCTCCAGGTTTCACATAAGGCCTTCCTGGTGCCAAAGAACACCTTCCCTTCCCCTTTTCTTTCTTTCCTTCCCCTTCTTTTATCTTCCTTCCTTTTTCATTCCTTCCTGCCTTTCTTCCTCTCCCTCCTTTTCAACCTTCTTTCCCTTTCTTACCCTTCTCCCTCTTCCCTCTTCTCCTTCCTTCCTTCCTTTCCTTCCCTCCTCCCTTCTCTCCATCCATGGATGGAGTACTTTTCTCTGAAGAGTTCTAAGAGTTCTAGTTTTTTCCTTCAAATTTTTCCAAGGGGGAACCTGCTTAGCCTTGCAAAGAGAGAACTTTCAAACGTGAAGGAGGAAACTGCTTCACTATTACCGTCGTCCTTGTTTTTTTCTATTGCACGTTGTCCATTGTAATGACCGCTACTCCTTGCTCATGTCTCTGTTTGATTCCCTGCCATTCTGAATTTCAGAGGGAAAACACAGGCCAGGCTAGGATAGCTTCAGAGGAAACGTATAATAAAATATAAATTGAATCACTCAATAAAATCATTGCATCCCTTCTAAAATGGACTCCTTTTAGAGATTAAAAAAATTCATAGAATAAACCAAGTGTAGCAAATGAAGACAGGAACTTAATCTTCGGACTTTTTATGGGAAAAAGAAAAAAAGGATGAAATCATGACTGCTGTTATTTATAGATCTTTTAAGAGTGGAGTTAAGATTGCAACTGCAGAGCAAGACCTGGCCTTATGTTTTATATCTATTTGCTGTCAAAGAAATTGGAAGTCATTCTTTGTGTATCTTTGTTTCTCTCCGTATTTTTATTTTATTGCAGTTTCCTTTTCTATTCCTTCTTCTATTTTCTCTCTTGGCTCTTAGTTTTGGGGTTTTTTTTCCCCTTTATGAAATATAATACAAAGTTAAAGAGCAGAAACCAACCAAGGCGTAGTAAGAGACTATGGCCACTAGGCGGTGTTCTAAATCCACCAACCTAACCCAGACGGTTTTTCATAGCCAAGGATTAAACTCACTAAGCCTCAAGCAGATATTTAACCAGGATTCCTGAGCTTGAGTGCCAGGGTGACGTCATCGTGCCTTCTCATTGCATCGCTTTGGCCCCCAAACAGCCAAATGTAGCCTCCTCCCTCCTGGCTCCTCACCTCACAATGGAGCCAAAAATTTCCGACACTAAACAAGACCATTGTTAAGCAAATCCCTGCCGTTGTTAAGCCGATTACACAGGTCATCAAGAAAACCTGGCTTTCCCATTGACTTTGCTTTGTCAGAAGGTTTGGGAAAGGGGATTGTGTGATGCTGGGACAGCTTATAAAGAGAACCAGTATAAAATGTTCTATCGATGGCATTTAGCGCGAGCAAGATTGGCAAAAACGTCCCCAAAGAGGGCATTGCAAGCAGACAGATGGAATGTTCTTTCACATGTAGTGGCAATGCCCCCAAGCCAGAAAATATTGGGCGGAAGCTACAAAGATGGTTGCAGGAGATAACAGAACGTCAAACAGAACTTAAACCCAAAGTATTCCTACTGGGAATAATTAAAGGGAAATTTAGCAAACAAATCCAATCCATCATATTGCATACAATAAAACAGCAGCGAGGATAGTTTCCACGCAGGGTTGGAAATCAGAAAACCGAAGAGATGTTAATAGAAAAAAAAATATGAGAAGGTGCTGAGATGGACAAACTTACAATAGAACTAAAAGGCAAGGAGGAATTAGAAAGCTATGCTAATAGATAAATCGTGTAAGTGGACAGAACATTGGAATAAGGATTAATGTATAGAAATAAATGTAAGTAAATCTATGACACAATACTGTCTGACCATGTAAATAGAGATGTGCAATTTGGTCGGGAACTAAAGAACGTCACAATTGCATGATGCTGGGACACTACCACCGTCGTAAATACGAGTCAGCGTCCAAACGTCCGAATTTCGATCGGCGTTGCAACGATGGTGTAAAAAATTGTAGCAAGTCATGTCCCCCCCCTTTTTTTTTCTCCCGGCGGGCGTTGTTCACTTCCAATTGTGGCAAATTGGATTGTTGGACGTTAAAAGCCTCGGATGCTCGAAATGAAATGCGCACGAAGCACCCAATCATGAAAGACTTCGCCCAAACACCTGCTGAATGTTTTTTTTTCCTTTTTTTTAATATGAATAATCAAAATATATATTACAGTTTCTGGTTTCGTCATGGGGAGGGGGGAAAAAAGTTCATTTGGGATTTGTACAGTTATACACAATCTTCCAGAAGGAAAAAAAAAAAAGCAAAAGTATGAAGACTTTTATTTGTGTGTGTGTGTGTATTACCATTTCTTTGCCACAATCCCTTTTGTTTCTAACTTCCTGCCTTGTGCAACAGACAAATACTAAAATGCTTTTTCGAATTTCGTTTAGAAAAGAAAAACAGAAAACAAAACAAAACACAAGGGGGAAAAAAAGAAACTTTGGGTAACTTCCAGTTTTAGTAATAACAACCTTTCACATTTTTAAATAAATACTCGGGCTTTGACCTCCCCTCTCCTTCCAAAAGAAGCGGGCAGGGCAAAAAAAAATCAGTTTTAAATTCAGAAGGCAGTCATAGCATTGATCTGGAGGAACGTGTTCAATGGCAAAAAAAAATTTCATTTGTGTGATTTGACCATGATTTAAAGGTTTCAAGGTTTTCTTTCTTTGCTCCCTGCAAACTCTTTCTTCCCTTCAGCTGGGAGGGGTCCTCTTCTCGCCAAATGCCCCCTTCACCAATCCCACATCAGAATATTAACATGAATGGCCCAGTTTACACATTAAAATAGTGCAAGCTTTTTTTTTTTTTAAATTATTGTTATTTGAGAAAGAAAAGTAAAACTATCCCAGGAAAACTATCCCAGGCCATCTTATCCGTTGAAATTCCCAGTGACGAGAGGGAAAAAAAAGAGAGAGAGAGAGAGAGACCTTGGGAAGATTGCAGGATTCCTTATAAAAACATGGTCCCTTTGGAATCTAGGTGGAAATGGTGCTAGTTTTCTAAACGAAAAAAGCAGGAGGGGGAAATCTTTTGTTTGGGATACAACAAAATAATAATAATAATAATTAATAATAATAATATGAGAAACACATCCAAGTCATTCTCCAAAGCACCTATTAGTCAGATTAATACCGTATTTACACAGAGGGAAACTGAGGCTCTCCTTCTCCATCGCTGGGATCTCTCTGGCCCAAGAGGAGAAATACATTCAGGGGGGAGTTTTTCACGTGGCCCCCGGGGCTCCCTAGAGCAGAAACGGCCGGCCTTGGCCTCACTTCCGTTCATCGATGGTCTTGATGAACTCCACGGCGGCAGTGAACTGCATCCACCAGTACGACTCCTCCCCGGTGAGAGAGTTGGCGTAGAAGCTGCTGATGTACTGGACGGTGGACAGGAGGCAGGGCGGGTTGGCCTGAGCGGCAGAAGCAGGAGAGAGACTCGTTGGTGAGCAAGCAAGGGGACCATTCCCATTGTTGAAGGGAGGCGACTGAGTTTTCACGGACCAGGTGGGAAAGGGAGGGAGGGAAGGTTGCAGCTGGAAGTATAATGCCATGGTCAGACAACTAGATGCTAACAGGGAGTAGACAACGACACCCAAACCAGAAAAGGTGTTCCCCCCCCCCCCCCGCCCTGCCCTTTCTCTCTTGCAACTTAGGAGAAGAGAGCTGGATGCTGGGTAGGATTATGATTTCTTGTTAACGTACAGAGGGAGAGAGGGAGGGAGATAGATGAGAAAGAGGGAAGGAGGCAGGGAGAGGAAGAAAGAGTTCCGAGAGAAAAAGATGGAAGAAAAAGAGAAAGATTCCAGCAGGGGGGGGGGGGAAGGAAGGAAGGAAGATAAGGATAGACAGAAGGAGGAGGAAGAGAAGGAGGGAGGGAGGAAGAGAGGGAGGGGAAAAGGAAGGGAGAGGAAGAAAGGAAGGAAAGGAGAGAAGGGGAGGAAAGAATGGAGGGAAGGAGGGAGGATTGGAAGAAGGAAGGCTGATCTTCTTCAAAGGCCTTGTCCAATTAGATGCAACGAAGGACCACAAATAAAGTCAACCTCTAGGGACTCCCTTGAAGTTTGGTAGCTCCCTCCCTTTGGTAGCTCCTCCTCCTCCTCACCTTGATAAGGACAAAGACCAGCACGGGAACGAAATCGTCCGCTCCGGGGACCGAGTCCTCGTTGGCCAAGCTCAGCAGGTTCATGATGGTGGAGCACATCCTCAGGACGCACTGCAGCTTGTCTCGGGGGGTCTTGTAGGCACTGATGGTGCAGATCTCGGCTTGGGCCGATGGCCAGGGGGCTTCCCGCAGGTAGACCTGGGAAGGAAGGAGGGCGGTTGCTCTTGAGGGGCCTCATCCAAGCCAGTGGAGAAGCTCCCTTCTTCTGCTTTGGAGCCTCCCAGGTTCTCTCAGAGAAGCATCAAGCCACGTGGATCCACCTCCGTGGTCATATCTTCTCCCTCACTAGCAGTAGCAAGAGCTCTTCTATCACTTCCCAGTGCTTCCCAGTGGTTTAGAAAGTCAGCCTCTTGCCCCCCAAGAATTGGGGTCCTCATTTGACTGACCTTGGAAGGATGGAAGGCAGAGTCCTGGCAGTCGGCAGAATTAGCCTGCAATGCTGCATTCTAACCATTGTGACCCCATGGTCCTTCCTTCCTTCCTTCCTGCCTACCTACCTTCTCTCTGTCCTTCTTTCCTGCCTTCCTTCCTAATTAACTCATGAGCCTTGAGCCAAGTTTCAAAAGAAATCCAATTATTTATTAGGAGCAACACGCCTGCACTTTCCCAGGTGCAGTCGGCTCTGCCCACCCTAATTGACTGCCCACCAATGGCCCCGTTTGCCCCTCCCCCCTTTTCCCAGGGTGTGTCATAAATCACATTCTCCAATGAAGCACTTTCGCAGGCTGTAAAAACCAGGCCTCTCCAGCTGGCTCTGGTAACCTGGGACACAATCTGGAGAAAGGCATGTGCGGAAGGTGCTTCTGGTCAGAGCAACCGAGCTTCTCCATCAGATTCCCCCCCCCTCCCCTTCCTGCCTATGGCAACTCAACAGCAGGCCAGGAACGCTTTACGAGTTGACACTGCCAGTCCTCCCCTCTTTTTGGGCTCCATTCTTTTTTTTCCTTTGCACAATTTTTAAGCGCGCAATCGCACTTCCCGTCCTAGCATCCTGGACTTTGCAATCGGAAGGAAGGGATCCAAGCTGAGAACTTGGGAGATGAGAGATTACCTCTGGGATCTGAAGGGCTTTATGGTTTGCCGTCACCACTTTGGACAATCTCTGGATATGATCGTGGAGAAGCCTGTCAATAAACGGAAGGATGAGAGGCGTCAACATTTCTCTCCGTTAGCCCGATCCCCGACTCAGCTCAGAGAGCACTAAGGACCCCTCATTTTAACCCCTGAGCTGCCAATATCCTCCTCGGTTGAAATTGGGGACCATGGGTCCCCCAGAAAGGCCTTTTCCCTCTCTGCATGGACGAAGAACCTCCCCCCAGGGCCACAAGGAGACTCACTGATCCCGCAGGATGTCCCCATCCTGGTTGGGGTAGAAGGCCAGTTTGAAGATGCGGTTCATGACGCTGCGTTCGATCACCAGCTGGGCGTCCTGCAGCTGTTCCTCGCTGGCGTTCTGCCAGATGACGTCCTGGGCCATCGCCCCATAGAGGAACTGCAGGAAGTCTTCCACCTGGGCCGTTTTGTCGTCCGCCGCGGTCAGCTTCTGGAAATCTGCGGGCAAGGAACCCAAGAAGGGTTAGCGCTAGCAGCAGCCCTTAGACCAGGGCTCCTCAAACGTGGCCACTTTTAAGACCTGAGGATTTCAACTCCCAGAATTCCTCAGCAAGCCAAACATGGCAACCCCAAGACTTGTGGACTTCAACTCCCACTTACGCGGGCTGGGCAATCCTGGGAGTTGAAGGCCACCCATCTCAAAGCCTGCTAGCTGAGGAATTCTGGGAGTTGGACTTAGATGCTGCTGCACAGGGCTTTGACAGCCCTCCTTAAGGGGTCTAGAGAGTCGGCCTCTTGCCCCCCCAACAATCTGGGTCCTCATTTGAGTGACCTCGTATCCCGTGGGGTCATGGCATCCTCTTTTGTGGCCTTCTGTGACGAGCAAACTCCGTGGGGGAGAGAGCCAGGTTTGGAAGCCACATTAGCGCCAGAAGCTTCCACACCACTACATTCCTGGGCCTGGGAAATTGGGAGGGGGGGATTTTGTAGAGCGTATGTAGTTAAGACATAATAGCTGGAGAACGGAGCTGGAAAGCAGGCTAGTGGGGTGGGGAGGGAATGGGGATTTTGCAGTATATCCTTCCCCTGCCACGGCCACCAAGACACGCCCACAGAAACAGTAGTTGAAAAACAAACCCTTGAATCCCACCACTGCACCTCACCCTGAATGAATTCCCTGATCTTGGACTCTTTGCTCTCCAGCAAGAGACGGACGCAGACGGTGGTGAAATAGTGATTGGCCACCTCCTTGTCCCTCAGCACTCGCTGCAGCAGCCGTTCCAGGTGGGCTTGGGTGGTCTGGAGGCCCTGGCGACAGCGGGTCAGGTAGGTGAAGTAAGGGGCCCGTTTCCTACAAGAGACAAGGGCCCCCCCTTGAGCAGACAGTCCCACCCTGGACCTTCAGGGATCGGTCAACTCTGGTCTGAGGGGCCGGTTGACCGATGGGCCCCTGGCCCAAATCCCTTCCAGAAAAGGGGAGCCTGAGGGGCTTTTTCAACCTGTAATCCTCGGCGATGGAGGCCAGCAGTTTCCGGCAAGTCCGGTTGTCGAACCGGCCGACGCAACGCATGGTCTCTTGGAGCTGAGCCATCAGGTTCTTGTCCTGGAGGTTGATGGCTTCGGCCAGCTGGACTTTGAGGAAGCAGACGATTTCATTGTCTGGAAGGAAGGGAGGAAGGGAGAAGGAAGAAGAGAGAGGGGAGGAGGTGAGAAGAGAAGGGGGGAGGTGGAGGAGGAGAGGAAAGGCAAAGGGAGGAAATGAAAGGAAAGGGGAGATGAAGGGAAGGAGGGAAGGGAAGGAAAAAGAAAGAAAGGAAGGAACGGAGAAGGAAAAAGAAAAATAAAGGGAAAGGAAGGGAAGGAGAAGGAGAAGGAATGAACTGGGCCATCCAAGAGCCAAGGAGCATCTTGGGGAGGGCACTCCAAATGGAAAGGGGGAGGGGTGGGCAGATGAAAACCTTGCCGGGGGGGAAGGGAGGGGGCTCCCTGTGGGGAGAGGGACCCTCCAGGCCTCACCTTCAGGGTCTGTGTGGTCGGGAAGGCCGTTCCGCGTGGAATGGGACAACACCGGGAGGGCTACGGAGTCAGCGGAGCAAAGCGCCAGGCGCAGCTTCTTCTTGGCGTCCCTGTCAAGGGCAAAAGAAACACATTGGGGGGGGGGCCCTCCTACCCCAAGAGGCCCCCTCAGGACACGCGGTTGGAGGACAGGAGCTTCCTATGAAAATCCTCCCCCCCACTGCCCTTCACACACACACACACAGAAAGAGAGAGAGAGAGAGAGAGAGAGAGAGAAGAGAGAGAAAGAGAGAGAGAGAGAGAGAGAGAGAGAGAGAGAGAGAGCTCCAGGCAAGAAGCGAGTCACTTTCTGGAATGGGTTTGGCCAGCTTTGGCCTCAGAGCCTCAAAAAGACCTCTGGAATTGACCACCGTAATGGAGGAGGAGGAAGAGGAGGAGGACAGCTATGAAAATATTCTTCAGCAAGGCAATGGCCCACGCAGTGAGGAAAAGGTGTGGAGAGTAATTCATATTTCCTTCCTTCCTTCCCCCCCCTTTTTTCTCCTTCCTTCCTTCCTTCCTTCCTTCCCCTCCATCTCTTTCTTTCTTTCTTTCTTTCTTTCTTTCTTTCTTTCTTTCTTTCTTTCTTTCTTTCTTTCTTTCTTTCTTTCTTTCTTTCTTTCTTCCTTCCTTCCTTCCTTCCTTCCTTCCTTCCTTCCTTCCTCCCTCTTTACTAACTTCCCTTCCACCTCTTCTTCCTTCCTTCCTCCCTCCCTCCTAACTTCTACCTCTTCCTCCCTCCTTTCCTTCATTTTTCCCTTCCTACTTCCCTTCTACCTTTCCTCCTTCCCTCCCTCCAGATTTCCCTGCACACACACACACACAGAGAGAGAGAGAGAGAGACCCTTTTCTATTAGTTTTCACTCGTCCCAAGGTACGCAGGCCTGCCAAGTCCAGGCAAGGAATGGAACCAACCCAGTGAATCCAATGGAAGGAGAAGAATCAGCTCAGCTGATTCTAGGCCCAGCCCTAATGGTGTCTCCCCCCCCCAACTGCTAAAAAGAAACCCAAGGGCATCTTTCTCCCACCCTTCCACCCCCAATGCTCCCTCCCCAGGCTGTGCTTGAGCCCATCGAAGCACCTGTAGGAGAAAGTGGAGGAGTCCTGCGGCTGAGCTGCCTGGCTGGCTGAATCGGGAAGGTCGTCGGCCGAGATGTTTTGCAAGGCATCGTGGAGGCTCTCACTGTCTCCCATGGCTTCTGAGGAGGAGAGTTGAGAGGGCAGGAAAAGCTGAGCGTGGCTCCAGCAGCCCCCTTCCCCCCCTCCCTCAAGGAAAGGGTGGACGGCAAGAGGGAGAGGGAGGGGGAGAGAGAGAGAGACTCACCAGTGCTGTCATAATTCACGACGGCCGCCTCGCAAGGACTGGCGCGCTTGATGGCATTCCTGTACTTGTCCAGAATATCTTCAGCCGCCTGGGCTTGAGTGCCCAGCCGAAGGCCGGAATCATCTGAAAGATTGGACCGAACCGGAAAACATTGGAACGTTTTTCGTTCCCCCTGGAATCGAGCCCCCTTCCTATTCTCTTTGGCCCTCAAATGAATGAGCAGCTTAACCCAACATGGGGAAAGGAGAGGGTGGCCAAAGATCTAAACATGCTACAGAATTATGTCCCCCCCCAAAAAAATAATAATAATAATAATAATGGAGATGTAGGAGGAGGAGAGAGAGAGAGAGGGAGGAGTCAAGAGAGAAAGCAGCCTGGAATCGTTACGTTCCAGTCTGGATTCTTCACCCCTGACATTAGTTGAGTTTAGTTTAGTTTGTCATTGCACCTCGTACAACGAAGTCAAATACCATCTTCACTGCACATCATGACCATGGAAATAAACACAAACACACACCCTTCACACCCGACACATTGAATTGAAAACTCCCGACACCACACCAACACTGCACTATACAGCAGAATAACATGACGTGACTGAGGTCTTTTGTGACCGTTACAACTTAACGCCGTAATGGGCAGGCTTGTCATGAGAGGGCTACTTGTGAAGTGACAGGAGGTTAGCAAGAATGGGCTACAAGAACCGTACAAACCTTGAAGAGAGGGAAATCGGTCGGGCATGAAGTCATCCTTCTCTTTGTCTTGCTTTTCTTTTTTTCTAAATGGAATTGGAGCTGGGAAGTAAGCAAGCCATGTTTTAATTGGTACCAGATCCCCTTTTTACAGGAAGGGAAGGAGGGAGGGAGGGAGGGAGGGAGGGAGGGAAGGAAGGAAGGAAGGAAGGAAGGAAGGAAGGAAGGAAGGAAGGAAGGAAGGAAGGCATCTTAAAAACTCATTTGAACCTTTTTACATTAAGCCTTTGATTCTTTTCCAGAAAAAAAACATTGGGGGAAAAGACCTCTAAGCGAAGAGGTCTGGGCTCCTGCGTTCCATGGTTTTCCCCACCATCCGAAATATTCCTATTTTATGTCCTCCTGCAGAGACAGATCTTCATCGTTCCCTGGAAACTATTTTTAAATTGCCTGGAAGTTGCTTACTCCCCACCCACCAGGAAGGCTATACTGAACCTACATTACAATCAGGAACAAACTTCCCCATTTACGGAAAATTAAAACGTCGCGCAATGTTCTCACTTTCCCTGCTTTTTACAGGAGGCCGGACTTGGCTTCTATCACCAAAACTTGGGAGTTGCTTCTATTTGTTGGTACAGCTGCAATTCTTAATCCAGCAAGTTGATGTTTCTCTTTGTTGAAAACGGAAGATTTTTTTTTTTTTTTAAAAAAGGTCATCGCAGCTAAACTATGCTTCACCTTTGGGCATGGCTGAAACGAAACGCTTCCTCCACCAGGGTTTGTTTCTGTCAGATTTCTCATCATCGCTGTCTTTCCGGTCTTCAATCTACGGGAAGAAATTAGGAAATGAGCTGGATTACAACAGGTAGGAGGGTCCATTTTCCTCTGGATGGTCGTGAAAGCAGAGGAAGGGATGAAACAGATTAAATAGCCAAGAGATCGAGACATCGTGGCACAGAGTTAGAAAGCTGGCAAGCAAGCAGGGAGGGAGGGAGGGAAGAAGGAAGGTGAACAGGGAAGGAAAGAGAAAGAGAAAGGAAACAAAAGGAAAGGAAAGGGGAAAGGCTCATTTTATAGCCAGTATGACATTTTCTGGTTCTTTCCTGCTCTGTCCTTACAGGCATTTCTCCTTGATGCCGCCCCACTTCCAAATCCCACCAGAAAAACGGCAGGGAGACTCAAGGGACAGGCCCCTACCTCTCCCCTGCAGGAATCTTTGCTCGGAGATGATGACGAAGACTGCGGCCCGGTGATCGCTACTCCCCCTCCGACGTTGCCCCCGGGCCCCGGAAGTTCCCGCTCCTCGTTTCCCGCTCGCCTGTTCCAGCTGGGATCGCTCATGGGCCTCCGTGCAGACGAGACGATGTCAGAACTCCTGCTCCGCACCAGCCTTTCCGGGTAGCAGTAGCGCTGCTTGAAGGTCTCCGCGTCGAAGAGCAGGGCCATGTGGGAGGTGAAGTTGGGCAGGCGGGCGTCGCTGCCACCAAGGCTGCCTTCCAAGATGGGGGGGTCCGGTGGCGGGTGAGACGGCCGGGCGTAGTGGACTTTGGGCCTGACCACTGCCGGGGAAACAGGCCACGGGTCACAAGGGAGCTCGGAGGGGGGGGTGGAGGGGCAGCTCGTGGGGGCTTCCCGCCTGGGAGGGAGAGGTTACCTTCATGAGATACCAAGGGGTCGAACATGGCAAGAAGGGAGTCTGCTGGGCAAGGAGGAGAGGTCAAGTGGCTGGCGCCTGAAATGCAAAGAAACAAATGGGAGAAACCATTGGCAACTTTCTTCCAGGGCTGAGAGCTGGCCGGCAACTCAATGCATGGAGTTTAACAGAATCAGAGAACTGGGAAGGGACCTTGGAGGTCTTCTAGTCTAATCCCCTGCTCAGGCAGGAGACTATTGCCATTCCAGACAAGGGACTGTCTAGTCTCTTCTTGAAAACCTCCAGGGATGGGGAAGGCCAAGGGAAACCATCAAAACCAGAAAGGAAGTGAACGTTGGAATCTTTCAGACGTTGCGATGCGACACCTGGAGAAATACGGCCTCCCTCACTTGATCCTCCAAGGAAAGATTGAAGGCAAACAAAGGTCCAGGCAGAAGAAGAACACTAGGGCTTCCAAATCTCTAAGGGACTCATTGAGACAAGAGTCAACAGCACGTTTTTGTGCAGCTGTTGATAAAAATAGGATCGCCAAAACATGATCGTCAACATCCGATGAAAGAAATGGCAGAAGAAGTGGAAGTGGAAGTGAAAGGAGGAGGAGAAGGAGAAGAAGAAGAGAAGGAGGAGGAGGAAGAGGAAGAGAGGAAGAAGAGGAGGAAGAAGGAGGAGGAAGAGGAAGAAGAGGAGGAAAAAGGAGAAGGAGGAGGAGAAAATGAAGTAGTAGTGATGAAGCAGCCACAACTTCTGGAGATAAGCCGTCCCACTGATTAATTATTCTCACTGTCAGGAAATTTCTCCTTAGTTCTGGGTTGCTTCTTTCCTTGGTGCGTTTCCATCCATTTGTTTGAAATGGCATAGGGTTTTCCTGCCTGAGCAGGGGGTTGGACTAGAAGACCTCTGAGGTCCCTCCCAGCTCCATTGTTATTCTGTTGTTTCCTTACCGTGCACCGTTTCGTCCATGTCAGGGCTGGTGACCGAATCTTTCCCACCAAAGTCGGAGCTGCACTCCGACCGGAGATCCTCTATCTTGTTCGGGATGTCTTCGGACGTTGCGCTAATCCCTTTAAGAGGACGACAAGAGGCTTCTCGTGAGCATGAAGGGCAAAACTGGAGCCTACCCTGCCAGTTTAATCAACAGATCTTCTGGGGACGTGATGCCAATTCCCAGAATTCCCCTGAACCAGCGTAGTCACAGCTGGGGATTGTAAAAATGAATGGACACCCTCTAGGTCCATGGACTTCAACTCCCATAATTCCAAGGATGCAGCCGAGGCGTAACATAAGGCCTCAAAGTGTTTTTCTCCAAAGGCAACTAACTGGAGTTCGTTTTTTACTTGAAGAGGTTTCGCTCCTCAACCGAGGAGCTTCTTCGTTTCTGAAGAACTAAATAAGAACCGAAGAAGCATCTTCTAAAAGTCCAGTTGCCTTTTGGAAAAACCCCTTTCGGACAACCGTGAATCAAGAGCAGGATCTCCATAGACCTCGAATGCAAGGCCTTCGATTCCCAACACCAGCCTGGGTGCCGCTAAGGATTCTGGGAATTGAAACCTTCCACAATTCTCTGTGGAAAGAAGGCAAATCCAGCCTTCTCACCTTAAGGTTAAGATACCTGGTTCAAAAAAACCCAGATATATTCCTGCTTTGCTGCTTCCTTTCAAACCGAAGCAATCTGACCCGTGCTAAGGCAATCTTCCATTTCCCTCACCTGAGACCACACTGAGGCCAGGTGTGCTGGGCCGGGAACTGACTTCCCTCACATCGGTATCGTCGGAAGCGCTTCCTACCCCCGAGCAGCTCTCCAATTCTTGCAGCCTTTCTTCCTGCTTCAGGTCTGGAGCCTCTAAAGAGGAGAGGGAAGAATCAGATTCCCAACACCTGCCATCCTCACGGTGCCTTGTTCAATGACCGGCCAAAGTTACAACAGTGCTGGTGGGGGAAGAGAGAACGGGACTCACACCACGACAGCATCCCCAGTGAACAAAATCTGGATGGATGGCTTTTCCTTCTCTTTTTTGCATAGCCACTTTGACACACACACACACACACACACTTTAAGATGGCAATAGATGCCAAAAATAAAGAGAAGGGACTGTTGACAGGTTACGGAAGGTGGAGAAGGGAGAGCCGCCGGCTCCTCGGGGCCCCTTTCAATCCCATTTCTCCGCCACTTGGAACGCTAGGGGGAAAAAAAAAAAAAGAGTTATTCTTCACCCGAGTCACTTGGCAGGACCTCCACGCTCCAAGCTTCGCTGGTGGTTTCTGAGATGGTGGAGCCTGTGCAGGGGTCAAACAGCACCGAGCTGGAACCGGGCAAACACAGCAGGTTGCCCAAGACGTTTTCGGCGGCGGCCCCTGGAGGGGACAGAAGTCGTTGTGAACAGGTCGCAAGGAGACGTGTGTGTGTGTGTGTGTGTGTGTGTGTGTAGAGGGGGGGTAGTAATAGGGAAGTAGGTAGGTAGATATACAGATGACACAGATATAGATAGAAAATAGATGACACAGAAGAATAGATTATGGATGGATGGATGGATGGACAGACAGACACATTCGGTAGAGACAGATAGATAGATGATAGATGGATGGATGGATGGATGGATGGATGGATGGATAGATAGATAGATAGATAGATAGATAGATAGATAGATAGACAGACAGACAGACAACACAGAAGGATAGATTAATTATTGATAGATTGATGATGGATGGATGGACAGAAAGACACAGATTGCAGATGGATGGATGACACAAAAGAATAGATTGATGATATATGATAGAGAGAGAGAGAGAGAGAGAGATAGACAGACAGACAGACAGACAGACAACACAGAAGGATTAATTATTGATAGATTGATGATGGATGGATGGACAGAAAGACAGAGATTGCAGATGGATGGATGACACAAAAGAATAGATTGATGATATATGATAGATAGATAGATAGATAGATAGATAGATAGATAGATAGATAGATAGATAAATAGATAGATATTGCGAGAGAGAAAATTCCCCGAGGATTGGCTTCAGCATGAATTCGAAAGCTGGGAAGAGAAAACCTCCAATCCCGGTGATCGACTCAGATTGGATCCTGCCACATTATCCTAGGACAAGTAGATTCCGCCTTCATTTGCGACGCCCTCTATATATCCAAACTTCCCCCTTTCTCCTCCTGGCTCACCTGTGATCTCCTGCAAACGGTCTTCATCGATATTGGGGTCGAAGTCACTCCCCAGCACGTCTGTGCTCCAAGTCTCGCTCACGGTTTCCGAGATGTCCCGGTCTTCGGTCAAGCCCATCATGTCGCGGATCTCAAATTTGCGGAGTTTATCGTCCAGATTGTCCTGGGTAGTGGCTGTTTTAAAAAGCAAAATATTTTCTCTTGAAAACCAAGGACATTCTCACACCCGGTCAGAGAAAGGCGGAGGGATATCGGCAGGCAATCCAAACAGCGCCATGATTGGACTGTGTGACTGATTGGTTGGAGAAAGTGGCAAATGTTTACTTTTAGTTAGGTGAAAAACCGTGGGAATCTTCAGTCGGTTTTCACCAGAACTGTGCCAATGTGATATATCCAATAAAACTACCTGAGGAATCCACCTGCCTCAGAGTTTTGTTTGCTATGAGTGTATTACTTGGAACCCTGACAGCACAAATATATGCCGAGGAGCACAGAATGATGTTGCTTTCCGACCAAAGTGGTGCCCATTTATCTACTCACATCGGCATCCTTTCGAACTGTTAAGATGGGCAGGAGCTGAAGCAAGGAACGGCAGCTCACCCACGTGGCACTCAGGACTCGAACCTGGGCCGTCAGCTGACAAGCTCAACGTCTTTAATCACTGAGCCATTAGGCCTCCCACCCACCCACCCTAACCGCCTCTTGGGCAATAGTTCCGCTAGGTAACTTTGTAGGATGCTTCTCACCTTGTTCACGCTCCAGAAGCTGCAAGGCCTCCACTCCGTTACTTCCTGATGGGCCAGCCCCCGATTCTGAAACGGATTCCCCTTCTAAATCCAGCGAGGACACCGAATTGGAGCGATTAGAAGGGCCTGTTTTGGATTTGGGGGAGGGGAGAGAGAGGGCAGCACAAAGCACCAATTAAAAGTTGCACCCAGCCCCACCCCCCAAAAGAGACACACAATAAATGCCAACAGAAGGAAGCCAAGGCTGCACAAGAACAACAACAACCAAAAACTGTAAAGGAAAAAAGGCGAGAGGCACAAATAAAAAATAACGGGAGCTTTGCGACAACGGGCCAGAGACAGCAGTGCACGAAATGCTCCGTTTAAACGTGTTTTCTGATGGACAAGCAACAAAAGTGAGCCCTTCACCTTCGGATATGCCTTCCAGATTATCACTGCAGAGGGAAAACCTCAGGGTTTTATCAGGTTTACCGTGGAGTTTGGAATCGTCAACAGGAACTTCGCCTTGACTCCCATCAGCCAGCTGCATGTTTAAAACCTGGGCACAGAGAAGGGGAGTTCCAGCAGTTACCCCCCCAATGAAATCATGAGCCTCAAGCCAAAACTTTTTCCAAAACTTCCAAAGGGTTTATTGGGAGTTAACATGTTTGGCACTGCCTGGGTGTAGCTGACTCTGAGACACATCATTCATTATAACTCTTGACCCTGGTTTTCCCTCCAGCCCCTGGATGTATAATAATTCATATTCTCCAATGGGACACATCCACAGCCAAAAATCCTCAATCATGTTCTCCAGTTAGAATTTTGCACGGCAGAAACTTCAGTCACCTAGTTACTATCTCTGAAAAACTATTGATGGAGTGTGCTTTCGATTTCCAAGCTGCCACACGGCTCTTTCAAACCCCTCCCCCCCACCTCCCTTTCTGTTGGCAATTCTAAAAAGACCATAGAAATATTTTATGAGTTGACAGTACTATTTGGGGGCTGAGTTGCTTGAATATACGCATATTTCACATTGCTTACGCACCTCATTTTCTGACATCATTCCAGGCGTGATTTGTGGACCAGTCCCAAGAGAAATGACCAAAACTTCTTCTGGTTGGACTTCCTGTATGGTCTCTTGGGAGAATCCCTCATAATCTGGATGTTGGTCCATCTGAATATTGGAACGGCTCCGACTGCGCGTAGCTGGAACAACCATAAATACATACATATTATAAGTGTCCTATTTGGAATTGGGGGGGGGGCAGAGGGTTCAAGGAACACCTTACAAATTAAGACAAGATGGCAGCCGAGGCCAATTCTTGTGATGTGTGTAGTCGGACGTCGACCAATAACTGGGAAATTAATATGGGCTAGAGCTACACCGAAGTTACACCGCATTGCAACTGGGCTGCGGTCCTTGTGAAGTGCTGTGAGATTTCAACGTTGCACAAAGATTTGAAATTCAATGACAACGGCCGAAAATCAGGGCTAAAATGTTACTACACTTCGGCAGAAAATTCCCTCCTATAAGCTTGACAAGATTTAATATATTGAAAGATCCAAGGATCTCACTTTCTCAACAACACCCTTTTAAAGAACAGGTTGTCTGAATTCACATGCAGCGCTAAGTTAGTTACTGTCACTGTAGATTTCTTGGGTTGACTTCAAGGTTGTCCTGCAAACCTTCGGTTTAGAAACTCGAGAAGCGAGTTCATCCAATTTTGGCCAAAGGCAAAACCAAGCAAGTGTCGTGATATCTTAGAATCCTGATGATTTCTATTTAATTGCTTTAATAAGCCCCAGTGGAGATGGGGTACTGTTGTGTGCATGCGGAGTCCGATTCAAGAACTCTGCCCTAAAAACAGCCAGTTTGCTCTAGAGAGTCAGGCACCGGGCTAGAAAGCAAGAGACCATGAGTTCAAGTCCTGCCTTCGCCATGAAAGCCAACTGGGTGATCTTGGGCCAGTCTCAGACCAACCATCCTGGGGATCTTGTTTTTTTGGGGGGGAAATAGGCGGAGGAAGGTGTGTGGGATGGGTGCACTGCCTTCTTGAGTGGTTTTGTAAAAATGATAATTGCAGGACGCTAAATAAATACATAAAGCTGCCTGGCCAAAAACGGTTCTTCACACATATCCAGTGAGGTAAGCCAGTGTGGAAAGAACACCTTTGCGGACACCCTAATCAACAGGAAGGAGAGAGAGAGAAAAAAGAGAGAGAGAGAAGAGAGAGAGATCCACTACCCACCAAAAGGGGTTACGAGATTTATATGAGCTGTGAGGTTGGTAGAAGAAGTATCCCAGGCAGCGATGGTAGCCAATTGTTGTCCTGGATTGGCCGCATTTGAAGAGAAACAAAAGAAAAATTGTTGAGAGGATATATATATATATATACCCAGATCAACTGTAAATTACAAATATACCAAGGAGCAACAGGCAGCCAGGCATTGTCAAAAAGGAAAGCATCCCAAAGTGAAGCCAGCAAATCAGATTTTTAAACACAGCTGGTCCTCGACTTATGACAGTTCATTTAGTGACCGAAGTCGTAACAGCACTAAAGAAAGGGAACTTAGGACCGTTTTGTCCCAGGCTTACGACTGTGGTCACGGGGTCAAACGTCAGACACTTGGCAGCTGACTCGTATCTATGATGGTTGTGACTAACTTCACAGCGGCAGTGAAGAAAGGTCGTAAAATGGGGCGGAAATCCCCTCAGCGATGATCTCGCTTAGCAACATAGAATTTAGGGCTCAACTGTGGGCCATAAGTCGAGGACTGGCTCTGTGTTTTGCCCACCCAACCGGCCAGTCTTGTGTGTTTGGTTTTTTTTTTACCGATGGCCAATCGATTTTTTTTGCTGGCTGGCGTCGTTGCAGGCGAGAGCTGCGGGGTATTGTAAGGCGTCAACTCCTGGCTCCCACTTTTCCCCGGCTTGTTCTGGGGTAGATTTAAGAGCAGGTTTTCGAGAGCCACGCGGTCTTCCTTGAGCTGATCGCCGGACATGACGTTTCGCATAAAGCTAACCTGAAAATATAGACAGACAGATAGATAGGTAGTATCGGCCATCAACAGACACACAGAGATAAATGACATCTACACGCCGCTCAAAAGAGCCAACCCAAAAGCCTAAAAGGAAACAAGAGAGACCAAAGCAATCAAATGAACGTTAAAGATTAACACCAGACCAACAATCAACTGAACAACACCCCAATCAAGGAAGTTACCGATGCATTAATTAGCAGCCCAATCAAGGAAGATGAATCAAGACCACTCCTACCAACACTGAGAGGGCAAGACGCTAGTATATAAACAGGGAGCCAACCCCACTCCCTTCTAGAACTGATGGTGTTACTTAGTTGGTGTGTTGTGCATGGCACAAAGGCAACACAGTCACATAAGCAAGAAGAGTCCCTTTATTATCTCCAACTTTGCCCCCAATGTCCAGGTTACCTTCAGCTGGGGAAAAAAAACCTCTCCCAGGAACAGCCTTTAAGTGGAGGAAATTCAGTCCGAAAGCAAAGTATATACAAACTGTAAATAAAAATCCACACAAACCACGCTGCAGCAATTAACTGGACAGGGCAGGAGAAGGAATTGTAGACTTGAAAGGCCAGCAAAACACACACAGTTGGGAAGACGCCAGCAACCCAGATAAGCCACCACGATACCAGATAACTCACGATTTGCTCCCAACAACTTTGCTGTGTGCAGCTTCCCTTTTTAAACACTGTGTTCCCAGCTGCAGCTAATGAAGGGAATCAGGGCCCTTTCCTCCCCCATAAGCCAATCAACTCACATTGCTCCCTTTTCCCTTCCTCTCTGCGTACCCTAGAATAAAGAGGGATGGCCCTGAGTCTCCCTACGAATTCCCTCCCCCTTGTTCTATCTCTCCCCTGCTCTGCCCAGCCGGACTGTGCCCTTCCCCAGTTTCTTCCACAGCCAATGGAACCACACTCCTTGTGTCAGCTGCTCGGCATCCCCCTCGGAATCAGATTCCAACAGGGGCATGACAGTTGGGTGGTAAAATGTGTGCCGGCTTAGACAGCATCAAGGACTCCTCTGTCCTCTTCCATTTCCTCCTCCTCTTTTTCCACTCTGCAAACCCCATTCCCTTCTAAACACTGATGATATTACCTAGTTTGGTCATGAAACGTCTGCAAGGAAACAATCAAGCTCAGAGAGCATCAAGGACCCCACAGTTCTCCTCCACCCCATCCACCCTGCAAACCCCACTCTCTCCTAGCACTGATGGTGTTACCTAGTTTGGTCATGAAACGTCTGCAAGGAAACCACCAACCAACCACCAAGGACCCCAGAAAAAGAAAACGAAAGGAACCAGCTGACGACGGCTATCTCTTGGGTTCTAGGAAAACTTACCAGGGTATTAAGCTGGCTGTAGGTCATATAAACCACCGTTCGACTCAGCCCTTCCAGGAGATTAACGGAAGACATCGGAGGGGTTTCTACTGCCCGACCGCCAATGACCACATCCAGGAACGAAGCCACACAGCCCTATAAAGTCACAGCATCAGTGAAAGCGTACACTAAGGAGGTTAAAAGCATTCAACGTTAAAAATGTTAATTAGAATTGTGGTTTATGCCATGTAGGCAAACCATGATTTAATGCAATACAGGTGGTGGTATTTTAGTGCAATGCGACCACAGTTGAGCCAAAACTTTTCATTGCTAAGCGAGACGTTTAACTGAGCTTTGTCCTTTTTTATGACTTTTTCTTGCCCCAACTGTTAAGTGACTAAATAAACTATTAAGTCGAGAACCACCTGTCCCTTGCTTCTTCAGCTGGGATGTTCTTTCTTAAAAATTTCCTTCCACGTTCTCTAATTTGCTTTGAAATGCAAGCCAGCCCTGCATTCAGAGACTCTAAATGTGGTTCCTGCCACTTGGTGGCTTAAGGAACTGCTGGCCACTTCAAACGCAATGGCTAAATGGCTTCTCGGGAGGGTAAAACTTCAAGACCGAAGGGGGAACTTCAAAGATTGCCTTGATTATTTACCTTGTCAAACTTCCCCAGGTTGGCCTTGGTGCGGGGATCTCCGTCTTCGGAACCAATCATAGCTAGTTGCTGCAGAAGCCTCCCAACCTACAACAGAAACCCCATTGAAAACAGTTTTTTTTTCAATTAGCTCATCCGTCATACCTGAAAGAGGCTTTGGGTTTCATGAGCAGTTGTATCTTAAATAGGGAAGGAAGGAAGGAAGGAAGGAAGGAAGGAAGGAAGGAAGGAAGGAAGGAAGGAAGGAAGGAAGGAAGGAAGGAAGGAAGAGAAAAGATGGACAGAAAACTATTTTCAGGGGAAGGAAGGAAGAAATGAAGGACGGGGAGGGAAGGAGGGAGATGGGAAGGAAGAAGAATTGGGAAGAGGGAGAGAAGGAGGAAGGGAAGGAAGGAGAAAAGAAGGAAGGAAGGAAAGGGACAGGAAGAGGGAGGAAAGAAGGAAGGAGATTGGAAGAGGGAAGGGAGGGGAGAAGAAGGATACTGTACCTGCATCAGGTTAAACCTTGCCACTTCGTTGATGGGCGCATCCGAAATAATCCCATACTGTTCGGGGTTGACCACCGCTGGGCAGATGAAGCAGGCCAAGAGGAGGTCCGTGCACATGGCCCTGACCTCGCCCACCTCCAGCCGCTCCACGCAGGAGAGTGTCTTATACATCTGGGACATGATCCACCTCAAGCTGTACGGGAAGCAGTAGGTGTTCTGCTTGAGGTAACCAATGAATTTGTTGACCAGGGCCACCAGCTTGGCCTCATTGGTCTCCACCATCTCCTGGACCCTCTGGCGGAACCGCTCCGACCCCTTCTCCCCGAAGAGCTTCTCCTGCTGGGCGGGCGAGAAGCGCTCGATGAGCTTGTGGGCCTCGGTCTCCAGGTGGTCTTCGTCCTCCACCAGCAGCTGCATGATGGGCTCGTGCAAGGTGGCTGTCAGGAAGAGCTTGGCGGAGAAGAGGCCCTCGGAGAAGAGCTTGAAGAGGATGCTGAAGGCACAGGTGCCCCGCCTAAGCAGCCGCCGGGGGTTCTCACTCTCCTTCAGCTCAAACTCGATCAGGTAGCGCAGGACCTGGAGGAGGAAGCTCTCGTCCTCGGCCATGATGCAGTTGCCATAGAGGGAGGTGAAGACAGTGTGGATGACGCTCTGGATGCTCTCCTGGCTTAGCTTCTCGCCGGCCACCAGGCAGGAGGCGATGAGGCGAGGGTTCTCGCGCAGCCGGTGGAGGAACTCACCGTAGGCCGTCTCTTGGAAGCCCAGCTGCTTGTAGCCATCCACAAACTGCGTGTCCTCCAGCACTTTGGCGTGCTGGCAACACTCCGCTGGCGAGGCATCCGCGCTGTAGCGAGGAAGGGGAGAGATTTCCTTACGGAGGGCCCGTGCATGAACGAGGCAGAACGGCAACAGACAAAGGTCCTCCTCGCCTTGCGACCGGCCCCTTGGAAATACACTCAAAAGTTGCAACGATCCCCTCCAGAAGGACTTGCAACCTGTGTCAGGATTCCAGCAATCACCCAAATTCAATCATGATCCTCGAGCCAAACTTCAAAAAACGGAGTGTTTGTTCAGCAGATATATTCTCAGTGTGCCCAGAGAAAGATCTGCCTCTACCTAGGATCGAACTCACAATCCTCCCGATTGTGAGGCGAGAGCTCCACCTCTGGGCACACCGCACCACTTAATACTATCTGTATTATTATATGTATAGTATATATTACCTCCATTCAAAACATCGTAAATAGAAATGCTGAAATAATAAGATTTTTATCCCGTTCTTTCTAAGGGGGAAATGGTTGGGGTTTGGAGGAAGGCCTCCCGCATTACCTGGTTATGATTAATCGGTCTAAGTTGATTCTCTGCTGCTTGGAGATCCACGCTGTGTGGTACAGCTTCTCGGCCGTCTTCAGCACCTCGGCGTTCAGCCTCTGGATCAGCTGCTTCTCAGAGTTCACGTAGAGCCGCTCCTGCTTCAGGTGGTGGGCCAAGGTGTGAATGTCCAGCTTGACCATTTTCAAAAGAGGAGGCAGCAACAGAAGAAGTCAGCCAAGCTCGCTGCCGAGGAGGAGGAAAAGCAAAAAATGGAAAGTGATGAACTTGAGTTCCACCTTGGGAAGAAAAGTCAGGAGGCCTTCTCTATGCACCTTCCAGCCCCGCTTCTGGTCTAACGGATGAAGAAGAACACAGTCAAGCTGTTTAATCAGCAACAGAACGCAGAATAATCGGAAGGGACCCTGGAGGTTTTCTAGTCCAACCTCCTGCTCAAGCAAGGCCTTATATTTGCTATCCAATCTCTTCTCGAAAACCTCCAGTGATGGAACAACCATAAATCCTGGGGACAAGCAGTTCCACTGAATACTTGCTCTTATTGTCAGGAAATTTCTCCTTAATTCCAAGTTGGATCTTTCCTTGACAAAATTTCCACCCGTTGCTTCTTTTCTTGGTCTCTGGTGCTTTGGAAGATAGGACAACTCCTTCTTCTCTCTGATAGCCCCTCAATTATTGGAGGACTGCTATCATGTCACCCTTAATCCTTCTCTTATCAGATTAGGCACACCCATTTCCCTCTATCGTTCATCACACGGTTTAGCCTCCAGACCCTTAGTTATTTATATTCCACCTTTATTATTTTTACTATTAACTCAAGGCAGAGAACACACAATGCTCCTTCCTCCTCCTATTTTACACACAATAATAATCTTGTGAGCTGGATCTGGCTGAAAGAGAGCGAGGTTGACTGGCCCAAAGCCACCCAGCTGGCTTCCATGTCTAAGGCGAGATTAGAACTCACCGTCTCCTGGTGATTGACTTAAAATCACCCAGCTGGCTTCCATGTCTAAGGTGGGACTAGAACTCACCGTCTCCTGGTGATTGACTTAAAATCACCCAGCTGGCTTCCATGTCTAAGGTGGGACTAGAACTCACCGTCTCCTGGTGATTGACTTAAAATCACCCAGCTGGCTTCCATGTCTAAGGTGGGACTAGAACTCACCGTCTCCTGGTGATTGACTTAAAATCACCCAGCTGGCTTCCATGTCTAAGGTGGGACTAGAACTCACCGTCTCCTGGTGATTGACTTAAAATCACCCAGCCGGCTTCCATGTCTAAGGTGGGACTAGAACTCACCGTCTCCTGGTGATTGACTTAAAATCACCCAGCTGGCTTCCATGTCTAAGGTGGGACTAGAACTCACCGTCTCCTGGTGATTGACTTAAAATCACCCAGCTGGCTTCCATGTCTAAGGTGGGACTAGAACTCACTGTCTCCTGGTGATTGACCCAAACTCACGCAACTGGCTTTCATGGCTAAGGTGGAACTCGAACCCACGGCCTCCCCCTTTCTAGCCCAATGCCTTAATCACTAAACCAAACTCTAAATTATAGTTACTTTTAGAGACCTTCCAGCTCTTGAAGTTCTAAATTTCTTGCTGGAATGGATGTCTAATGTTATTGCTTCGACGCATTTTTCTTTTTGACCATGAAACCTTTCGTTGCACTAAAAGAGGATATATATGCACACACACACATACATACATACACATATATACATATACATACATACATAGAGGCAGCCTATCAATTTATCTTCCATTTTCAGAATTTCTTGGGAATCAGCAATTTTCTCAGTTGGAACGCTTCCTTTTCCAAGCCCTTGAAAGCAAACTCGTTGTTTGACTTCTGACCAGTCCCCGATAAGCTTTACGGAACAAAAAGCTCTGTATGAAGTTTGATAAAAAGTTCTATACTGCAATAGCAGAAGTGGGACAAATGTGTGGGGAGTTTTTTTTTTTTTTAGAGAGTCTAATGTTTCACAAAGAAGCACTTTAATCGAAAGGAAGCCATTCAGCATTTTACGGCGGGAACGTAATCTCAAAACAGGCCCTTGTAAAGCCATGTTGTGGGAAGATACGGGAGAAAAAGGGAGAGAAAGTGAGAGAGAGAGAGAGAGAATAGCATCTTGTCCATTCATCTAACTGTGTACATTCGAGAAAGGGGAGGAAAGGGAAGAGCGAAAAATATTTTCTTATGTGTAGAGACATTGATCTCGCTCTTTTCAAGGCTGTATCCTTCAAAAGGGGCTTCCAGTGTGAAAGCTATCATTGGTTTAAAAGGATTATGGAACGGACAATCTTCCCTTTAAAGACAATCTTTAAATACAACTGGCGCAGGAAACATTCGGCAAAAATGCCAGGACAAAAGAAAAAAAAAGAACTCTTTCAACCAACGAAGGAGTCCCTGTGTTTCCACAGGATAATAAATTCCACACAATTGGGGCAGCCACCGAAAAGGCCCCGTTTCTCACCAAATCCTTCCTCATTTCTAACTCCAGACACGACTCTGATGTCGGCGAACAGGCAGCTTGGAAATGATAGACCTTGTAGCATTGAGGTGGGTTGCGCAGAGCAAACTTGACAAATGATAAGTTTATTATATCAATTTGTGTGTGTGTGTGTGTGTGTGTGTGTGTATCCATACATACCAGCCCATCACTTTTTAAAAAAATATATTCTTTGCTCTTTTTTCTCAGTCAATATCCAGAGGGCTGGATCCAAATCTCACCCCCCTCCCCAAAATAAATTAAGAATCAAAGCAAATGCACACGACAGCCATGGATTTGAAGCAGCTCTGGAAATGGGTTGTGGACGATGAGTAAGAATGAGGCTTGAGCTCAGGGAAAACGGGAACTAAACGGGGTGGAGGAGAGAGGGTGCAAAGAAATGATGACTGGGCCTCAAATCTCACTTTCTCTCCTATTCTCTCAGCACTGGATCAGCTGCAGATGATCCTCTTGCTAAGAAACAACCAACGCCAAGTTTTACGGTGTTTCCATAAAAATATTAGGCGTTTGAATGGGACACTAGAATGAGGGTTGAAAAAGGTTGACTGCACCCTTGGTTTTAAGAGAAAGGGATTTAATCATCATCACCTGAAATTTTTAAAGTTCAGCTTATGAATTCATCAGACGGAAACAATTATGGGAAGGGGATTTAGAGATCGGATTAGTGCTAGTTTACGGGGTGCAATATTTATTCCTCATGGAATGCACTTTTTTAAAAAAAATATACACAAAGTGCAGAATAAGAAGGGAACTTTTCCTGAAATTCAACATAGGTGATCCTCGACTTACAACCAAATATATATTGGCTGATTTATATTCCATTATCAAGCAAAGGATTGCCACCATGCTGTGGGAAATATGTAGAGAAAGAGAAGGCTAGTTAGTTTAATGTAGGCAGCGCCATCAATGAACAGTGTGTGTGTGTGTCAGCGTGTGCACATACACATTAGCACAAAACTTTCAAGATGGGCATCAGGTTCACTCAAAACTATTAGCAACATTTTACCCTAAGAGACCACTTCATCTGCACAAATATATATTTCGGATATGTTGATCCGAGCACTGAAATGTTCGCATTTTCCTGGAATATGTACTATATACATAGAGAGACTTCATATGCCTGTGTATATGTTTGGTTCTGCTATTTTGTATTTTCTTTTGTTTAATACTGATGTATCATTCCCTCCCATTAAAAAAATGCAAATATAAAAAGTATCGCAAACTGAAAACAAAACAATACACACAAGGCAAGTTGAGCCCTACGTTTCATCTGCAAAAACCTGCATTTTTCCTCTCCCAACTTTGGCACAGGAACCTCTTAAATATCTTCAAAATTCTACTCTAGAACTCTCCGTCTCCTGGTGATTGGCCCAAAGTCACACAGCTGGCTTTCCTGCTCAAAGCAGGACTAGAATTCACCATCTCCTGGTAATTGGCTAATCTAGCCAGTGTTCTGAGTAGGTATCAGGGTGTCTAATAACGCCAGGTCGAAAGTGGAGCTTAGAAAAATGAAAAACATCCTTCTTCAAACAAGCCAAAGTTCAGAAACCTGATCCGTTGTTTTTTTTTGCCGAAGGAGAGAGTAATTTCTCAGTTTAGTCATTCTCCTTTGCAACCTTGAGTCCTTTCCTATCAAGGAAGTATCCCCAAGGAGGAGATAAGACAAAATATGCAGTGGTGGAGGAAATAAGGAAAATTGTATGAAGTCTGATCTCCAGCACACAGCTGGAAAATTCCTCTTTCTAGTAGAACTTTTACAAAACAGGACCTCCAAGTTTTATGGCTAGTGGAGATTTCCAGGAAGCATTTGTTTTTTTGTTTTTAAAGGGGTTTTTAATTTAAAGGGCTATAAAATTGAAGACTTAATTCCTTAAAGTACAGCTTGCTCTATGAAAAGCATGTAATATTTCTTGGTTGATAGGTCTTAAGTGAGCACAGTGTTATTGGGGGGGGGGGGAAGGACAATCGCTGCTCTTGTGAATTGTGGTTGTATCTGCATGCGCTTTAGAGCAAGCAGAGAAATATATCCTCTTTTTGTAAAACCCCGGCCAAATAGTCCTTAACCTATGACCGCAATGGAGCTCCAAATTTCCGTGGCTAAGCAAGGCAGTTTGGTGAGTTTTTGCTCCACAGAGGAACAAATTTGAGATCAAGCGGTTCGGACTCAAACCTCGTTCAAAGCAAACAAACACCAAACAGAGATAAAAGCAAAACCTTTTTTAATGCTTCTCTGTGAATTCTATTCATTCACAGTAAAATGCTATTAAAAACTAATTCTCCCAGATAAGAACGAACCTTGTCAAGGTGGTTGCAAGGCTGCCAAGAACACTAGATAAAGTTACTAAGAAATATTTCAAACACAAAGAGTCTCCAAACACCAAGATATTCTGAAGGCTTGAGTGCAAAAACTTCTTTGCTTCCTGCAAAGAACTCCGGTTTCTCAGCTGGCTTTTATCTCTGAAGGGAGGGGCTGTTACCTTGCAGCCTTACTCCTGAGTCACCTGTACTGCTGCAGATGCTCTTTCCTTCGAGCAGCCCTGCGTGCACACGCACTTGGCACAGGCTCCTCAGGAACCTCCTCATCACTGCTGCCAGCCTCCACAATCTCCGAAGGCAGCACTCCACTTCCTGATGGTCCTGGCCCCATCCCTGCATCCCACGCAGGCCCCTCACCCGAGTCCTCGCTCTCTGAGACCTCAGCCGTCTGCACCTGCTGCCGGTGAACCACAACACAAGCAAGTGTTGCTTTTGGTTTCTATCTTGTTTGCCTTTCCAAGAGGAACAACGGCTAATCGTTGCTACTAAGATGATAAAATATAGACCCTTGGAGTTTCAAGAGCTGAGCCGTTCACACGCTGCGACCAGCATTGCCCAACCTGCTGGAGGGAGGCTAACACGAGGTGTGTCTTTTGTGGCTCAACTTCTGCTAGAAAAGCAAGCCATCGCTCTCAGCCAATTGCACAAACCAAGTTTAAAAGTGACGTGACCGGTTGCAGAGGAGTGGTTAACCTGGGACTTGCTCAGCCAGGTTCAGGAATAAGGACAAATCTTTAGGAGGATCGAAGACCAGCTAGTGATAAAACAGATGGAGTAAACTGAATATGAGGCATTCGGATTGTTGAATGGACCATTTGGAACTGAATCTCCAAATCTCCAAGCCCTGCAAAACCAGTTTAAAACAGGAACCACCTAAGAATAAACTCCAGAAGCACATCTGATATTAAGAATTAACCTCCCAAATAATACGTTCATGATTTAAAGCAATTTCTACCGCCTCTATCCCATCATATATATGTGTGTGTGTGTGTGTGTGTGTATATATGCGTATGTATGTATATATGTATGTTTATTTATTACTAGTGGTATCAGTGCATTTTCTCTGTTTTCTTTTTTCCCTTGTTTGCTTAATAGTTCTATTGTTCTACTTTTGTGTTATTCAAACACAAAAGGGTTGTTTAGAAATAAAAACGTTTGAACGCAAGAGTTTACGGTTGTGAGTCGGCTGAAGTAACCTCATGGCAAGATAGGCAGCAAATAAATGTAATAATATTTTGTCCTAAAGACCTAAGGGGTTGGCTGGAAATATTCTGGCTTGCGAACGAGGTTGAAGCATGAAACTGAACTGGAGGAAGAAGAGGTTTGTCAAAGCAAGAGATAAACCGAGAATAGTTGGGTGCAAAGAGAAGGCAACCGTGCTAAATTTGGGAAGGAACAGGCGGTTGACGGTGGGCATCAAAGCAAAATGCATTGGGGGGAGAGGGGGGGTCAAAGGATTTGTGGGTGGTGACAATAATACCCTGAGCTTGGAGGGAAACAGAAAGTAGGATGATGGCAGGGCAAAAATAGAAAAGGTGGGAGGGATTGGCAACCTGCAATTTGAAAGGAGGGGGGATTATAAGGCACTAGGCTAGAAACTGGGAGTGGGTGAGGTCTAATCATGAAAGCCAACTGGGTGCCCTTGGGCCAATCACCAGGTGACGGTGAGTTCTAGTCCTGCCCTAGGCATGAAAGCCAGTTGTGTGCTCTTGGGCCAGTCCTCTCTCTCTCAGCCTAACCCACCTCACGGGGTTGTTGTTGGCAGGAAAATAGGAGGAGGAAGGAGTATTAGATCCATTTGCTGCCTTTGAGTACTTTGTAAAAATAACCAAGGTGAGAGGCAAATCAATCAATATCCACTCAGAGTGACCCTCCAACCGCAAGGGAAGCAGCAAATAAATGTAATCGCAGTCCAATAAATACCAAAAGGGCAGAAAACCAAGGAATGGGGAAGGGGTGATGGATTAGGAGCAATGAAAGAGGGGCCAGATAAGCCTGTCCTAAGGGAAGGGGTTGGGTGTAAATTAAGGGGGGAGGAAGAGACCCCAGGTCGACAGGGGAAGGGATCAGGGGGATGGAATTGACAGGGGATCGGGGGTGGGGTGGGAGGGGAGACCCCAATAAATAGGGGAGGGGGCTGAATTGACAGGGGATTTGGGGGGGAGAAGAGACCCCAATAAATAGGGGAAGGGGCATGGAGGTGGGAGGGGGCTGAATTGAGAGGCGATCTGCAAATGCAAAGACGGGGGGGCTGGAAAGGGGGCGGGGGGGGACGGAGGGGGGTCTTCAAGGGCAACCCAAAGGGCAGGAGGGGGGTATGGGGCTATGCCGTCCCCCCCTTCCCACTAGGCCCCACCACGAGGCCCGGGAGTGGAGGGTGGGCCTCCCCGGCGTCCTCCCCAGGCCGCCCCCCACGCCCCCGAGGGACCCACCTGAGGGGCAGAACCGCCTGCCCGCCCGCCTCTCGCCGACGCTGCTCCCGACCCGCCGCGGACGCCCCACCGCTCCGCAGCCGCTCGCCGGACTCCCCCCCACACTGCGCCTGCGCGCCCGCGGCACGCCGGGAAGCCGAGTCCAGGCCGGGTCCAGCCTCTCTCCCGGCGCGCTGCGGAGGCGCCGGGAACTACAGCTCCCGTTGTGCCCCGCGGTGGAGAAGAAGCGGGTTTGCAGGTGAGAAGCGCCTGCTTTACCTGGGAAGGTGGGAAAGTGCAGGCGGGGCGGAGGCGGGTTGGCAAGTCAGCTTCTCCGGGGCCGCTTTTGGAAAGCCGGCAACCCGCCTTCGGCTTGGCCGTGATTTGGGAAGGCCAAGCCCAGGTTGGTTTTGCTGAGCTGGGTGTAAATCAGTGGGGGGGGGGTTTCCCTCCCCCCCCCAAATCAGGTTTGGAAAGCAAGGTTGCACTTCCATTATCCTGGTTAATATTCGGTGGAAGCCTATTGGGAAATCGCTCCCCCTTGTACGTTCGATTAGGACATTGGAATTAACATCCAGGAATAAGGAAGAAGCCACTTCTTTGCCAAGAAAACTATAGGATGGATGGGTGGATGAGAGAGAGGGAGGGAAAGAGAGAGAGAGAAGAGGAAAGGAAAAGGAAGGAAAAGAAAAGAAAGATTGATGAAAGCCAGATTTATAATAAGTGATAGATTGATAAAAGCTAGATATAATTAATGATTGATGAGAGATAAATATATAGATAAAGAGAGAGAGAGAGAGATTCATATAGTCCCCAGAAATGAAATAGAAATCTGCTATAATGGGACCCTAGTAATTAGAGGGAGACAGAACTGAGATTTAATTCATAAAGGATGGGAAGGCACCCTGTAAATCTTCAAAGGGAAGCTGTAAGTGTACCACAATGGTTAACTCCCAAAGTGAGTTTAAATCTCAATCTCGTGGCCTTGAGAGGGTAATTAATAAATGGATGCTGGAATCCAACAAGAGTCTTGACATTTACAATTTTCAGTATATCCTCCAGGGCAAAGATGGTTCTGTTTGGATTTGTTTTTACTTTCAAGTTGGTAAACAGTGTAATGAACAAGTCTGCGCACATCTGTTTAAAGGGATGTTAATGTTAAGGTCTCATTGGAGATTCCCTAAATGTCATTGTTTTGTTTCATTCATATTTATTGTTGTTGGGTTGTTCACGCTAGTCCAGGACCGTATTTGCCAACATCTTAACTTGGTTATTGGATTTACCAATGTTTTGGGTTTGCATCCAGTCAAGCCTTAAAGTAATCAAATGGGCTGGAATTGACCAAGATTCTAAGCCACATCGAACTAACCAACATTTTATTAACGTTCATGTGTTGTGTGAATGTGGCTCTCGGTAGGTAGTTGACCAGGTTCAGCATGTTTGAATACAGCTGATGACCTAATAAATTGACATTCATGGAACAATGCAAAATATGCTTTAATTGGTTTAATTCATTGCCTTAAAATGAAAAGCACCAATCTTATTTTATCCAATCATTTCAAATTTTCTGCGCAGAGAAACACTGTTGGTGGAGACCAGGGTGACTGAATCAAATTCCTATGCTCTCCAGTACAGTTGATCTAAACTTGATGCTTGCCAATAACAAGTAGAGGCAATGAACTATAATTGATGTGATGTAATTAAGATTGGTGCTATCTCTGGGTGTGAATGTTTCTTCTCCATATTACAAATAAAAACACAGAAGAAAAAGTGACACCCCTGTGTATATGCTCAGTGTTATACATTCTCCTTTAAAAAAAAACATCTCTCTCCCAAATTGCTTTCTGTCGATTGTGGTTTCTCAAGAAGTAGCTCAAGCACATTTTCTGCCCGGCTCATGTATATTTTTAGAATCCTTCGAGCGTAACACCTTGAATGGCAATTGGCATTTCGGCTAGCAAAGGAGAAGCAGTTCTGTTTACAAGCGAACAGAATTTCCCATGCATTCTCCAAAGACTTGGCTTGCCAAAATGAAATATTATGATGCCATGACAGAACTGAACATGCTTGCATTCAGCCAGCTGTCGGGTTAAAATGTGCACCTTTGGAGCACTTTTTTTTTTTTTTTAAATGGATTTGAAGAATGGAGCTGCTGGCTTATAATCTAAAAGAAATATCACCAGAGGAAATCTGGACAAGGTGGGCAAAGGAAAAAGCACCAGATTGAAACTATTGGCTCTTAAAAGTGAAATGTTCCCCAGCTTAGATGTCCTGCCTACTTGTTGGATGCTGGCCAAGTCTAATAATATATAATATTTTGTCACATATGCAAATAAATGGAGACTATTACTCAAGAAAGACATGGTTAGAAAAGTCCAGGCTAAAAATGATATTACTGCACCCTCTACAGTCAAAGGCAGAGTATAGAACTGAACCCAAAGGAAGAGAGTTACGATAAGGCTTGTTTGCTTATAGACACATAAGTTGATATGTGTTATATGTGTATAATTTGTAGCTGATTCTACAAAGTTGCAAATTATGAATGCTGTAAATAGATAATAACAAGAAACAAAAAATAATTCCAACTGCGAGGCAGAGTAGACTTTTTCCTTAAAAAGAGATGCCACTTGTTGGTGTCAACATGTAACTTGGTAGTATTAGTATTTCTTTTGAACAGTTGGAGGGAAAACACTAGAGGTGGTCCTTGACTTACAACCACAACTGAGCCCAAAATGTCTGTTCTTAAGTGAGATATTGTTTTAAGTGAATTTTGTCCCATTTTACGCCTTTCTGCCGCAGTTGTTAAAGGAGTCATTGCAATTGTTAAATTACTAACAGTTAAGTGAATTTGGCTTCCTCGTTACCTTTGCTTGTCGTGTTATAAAAGATGATCATGTGACCCCAGGACACTGCAACGGTCATAAATATGAGTCAGTTGCCAAGGGCCTGAATTTTGATCTGATCTGTCTGAATTGTAACCATGGGGGTTACAATGGTCGTAAGTCTGAAAAACGGTCTTAAGTCACTTTTTTTAGTGCCGTTGTAACTTCAAATGGTCACTAAATGAATTGTTGTAGGTCGAGGACAACCTGTACATGTTTTTGTAACTTTTATTGTTCACAATTGTAGCTGGATGGTGAATACCAGCTGCAGCATGTGACACTTTAATAAATAATGCTAAGATTTAGTGGGATTTATTAGACTATGCTGGGTATATTGTTCAAATTCAATTATACTAGTTTGCAAATCAGAATAGAATAGAATAGAATAGAACAGAATTCTTTATTGGCCAAGTGTGATTGGACACACAAGGAATTTCTCTTGGTGCAAATGCTCTCAGTATACACTTATATGAATTAGATCAGCTATGATTTAGTCCATAAGTTTAATAAGCCATAGTTTAATGTGATGTGTGAACATATGACCTGGTTCACTCATTTTGCTAAGTTATAGTGTGGTTGGGTTCCTTTGGACCAAAAACATATGGGATGCTACCAACTGTAGTTTCTTTAATAAAACATGGCTTAATATGACATATTTAGAAACCTATAAAGATTGACAGGAAAGAATCCTTGGCAGACCTTTAGATTGTCATAACGTATCATTTCCATTTTGTTTAACAGTATCTAGTGGTTAGGAAGAGTTATAACAAAAACAGATCATTTAGTGAGCACCACTTTGTTAGCAGGATACATTCTTTTACATTTTATAAGTAGCTTGATTAGACACATTGTCAAATGTTCTCCCCAAGAGAGTGTACAGCTCAGTGTGTGAGAATTGTAGGAAGAAATGGTAAGGCAGGATGTGTTGCAATGCTAAGAAACAACAATATGACTCACAACCATGACTCACAACCCCAACTACAGGTAGTCCTCGACCATTATAATTGACCCCCAAATTAATGTTGAGTTTTGCCTCATTTTGCAAGTGAGTCACTGCAGTTGTCAAGTTATTAACAGTTGTTAAGTGAATCTAGCTGCCCCATTGCTTGTCAGGTCCCAAAAGATCACATGACTGCAGGACACTGCAACAGCCATAAGTACATTCCAGTTGCCAAGCGTCTTAATTTTGATCATGTGACCATGGAGATCCTGCAACTGTCTGTGAAAAACGGTCATACTTGGCTTACTGGCCAAGTATCTTGCTCCTATGAATATTTACTTGGGACATTACTGTTTTCAGTATTTTTAATATATTTTTTGAATTGTAAGCTGCCCAAAGTCATTGACAGAAATAGAATTTGAATGTATAGCTACATACATAAATAAAATATTAGTTTACTTTGCAGGGTTGTTGCAAGAATAAAAATGAGGGTACTTTGTGAGTCAATTTGCATTCTTGGAGGAAATGTTATTAAATGCACGACGGCTAATAATAAATCCATAAAGATCCAAATGGAACAATAAATATATTTGAAGAATAAATCCATGTCCCGTAAATGAGCAACACAGGATACACATAGTAGGCAGCAAGTATAAGGTCTTAAGGTCAATGCACATGTTAAAAAGCACACACGTGTAAAAGCCACATATATGATGCTCATCTTTCCAACATATGTGGTCCTGCAAGGGAGGAAGTGGGCATGAAGCATCTCTGAGCTGCTGGAGAGCCAAACTGAGAGACTCCTTGTGGGAGTCAAATGCCCATAACCCCCAGGTAGCTTGCTGGCTTGATTGTAGTATTCTCCCTTCCATGGAGGCTGCTCTTGGGGAAGAAGCTCTCCATGCAAAGGAGCTCCTTATTCCAGCGTTGTGGCTCATTTTTCCTCCTCTTTTTTTCCCGACCCAGCGCTTTATTTTAATATAATCCCATATTTTAATATAACCCTGGCAACGCCTGCGGAGGCCTGCTGGGCCTCGTAACCATGGTTATTCCAGAAGGGAACCCCCCCCCCTGGTCGAGTAAGGAACGTCTCATCCACGTTGCACGACGGTCTCCTCCTTGACCAATCGGCACTCTCCGTTTGGCCTACGGCGCGGACTCCCATTGGTCCGCCACGCCGGTAGGACGACCCAATGAAGCGTGCGGCGGCAACGTAACAAAAAAAACCCTCCAAAAGGAGGAGGAGGGAGGAAGAAGAGTGGGATGAAAAGGAAAAAGGAGGAAGCAGGGGCGTGTTATGCGCGTCACGTTCGGAGCGGGCCAATCGGGCCCGGCCAGCTTGCTAGCCGGCGACCAATAGGGAAGCTCCAGCGAGGGGAAATGCACCAATGGGGGAGCTCCACGCAAGTCTGCGGGAGGCTATATAAAGCACAGATGGTCACCGGGACATGAGTAACCCGACCGGAGCATCGCAAGGCCGGCGGCGCGCGTGGTCCTTTGTCGGCGAGATCGGTGAGGCCTGGCGGGGGTATCTTAGGGGTGCACGCGTATGTAGGCACCTGCCTTAATTTCCCTGCAGGGATCCCCAAGTAGGGAGGAGAGGGGCTTCAATTTGACCCTACTCCAGATCCCATCATCCACAGCCTGCAGGATCATGGAACTGGTGGGGAGGTCAGCAAGAGGAGGGGGGGACACGTTTATTCTAATATTTCGGTTTCTCATTGGATCTAGCTTTATTTGATGCCTGATTTTTAATTCGATAGATATAGAGATGTAGGTATAGATATAGATCTTATATGTAGAGAGATAAAGATTATATATATATATATATGTCTTATAGATATATATTATAGGTGTGTAGATAAACGTAAAAGTTATCTTTTGTGTGTGTTATATGTGTGTGTGTGTGTATAAATGATTATATATATATATATATATATATATATATATATATATATATATATATATATATATATATATGCGCATGCAGATAGATTGATAGCTGGGAATTGGCTTCTCTCATTTTTCTTGTGGCAGCATTTTTATTTGTGATCTTTTTACTTAAAAAGCATTTTTTTCAGTCCTCTTCTTATCCCCAAAGTTCCTTTTTTTCTTTCTTTTAAAAAGTACATTTTGCAATTCTTAAAAAAAAAGGGGGGGTACAGTTAGTTCCTTCCATTCTGGGGTTGGAGGGGAGGAAATTGATGGCATGATTATAGGGTTGGTGGAAAGAAAGAAAAAAAGGAATTTAATGTTGGCTGTCAAAACCTGGGAAGATGGGTTTGTCCAGCCTGCAAAGTGACCCACCTGAGAGCACAGTAACCTGATGCAACATCTGTTAGCATCCTTAGATGGATTCAATTGGCTCTTTTTTTTTCTTTCCTCTTTTCTTGGGCTGGTTTCACCCCATTTGATGCCTGGAAATGCCAGGTGGGCATAGAATGAATGAGGTGAAACCAGCTCAGGAAAAGAAGGGAAAAAAGCCAAATAATATGCTGGAAAAATAGGCTGTGCATTTTGATTTAAGCTGTCTGGTTGGCCTTCCCATGCACAAGCCACATTAAAACTGGTTCCAGCATAAGCAGAGGACAAAATCTCTTAATTTTGTCAAGGTTTTTTTTTTTTTTTTTTTTTGGTCTCTTGCAACCAGCAAAGTGCAAAGCCTGAATTAAAAAGAAAAGGTAGGGCTGGGTTTGATTTCTGTTGCCCGTCTCCCTCTTGTGTCGTCACTTCCTGTGGTTGCTTCCATGAGTAGCGATGATGTAAAACCCTCTGGGGAGAGAGGGGGGGGGTATATGTAACTCCGTCTGGTCTTAACGCTTTGTGGGGGGGTCGTTCTTCCCGCAGGGTGTTTTTTTTCCCCATTTGACCTTGAGCCTAAAAAAAAAACCCTCTAAACCATTGACATGAAGTACTACGCCATCCTCTGCCTGCTGCTTACGGGCAGCGCCTTGGCTACCGATGATGAGGACAAGAAGGAAGAAGTAGGGACCGTGGTTGGCATTGATCTGGGAACCACTTACTCCTGGTACGTAAAAGAAAGGCCATTTCCATCAAGGAGTGGGCGGAGGGAGTACTGCGTTCAGTTTTGGGAAGTGCCTCGTGCAGAATGCAGCTGGAATTGGGTACAGGGTGGGGTTAGCACCCCAAATCAAAGGCCAACTTTTTGGGTGGCCTCAGGCAAGATTTGGTGGCCTGCAAGCAGATGTTCCAAGTAGTAGGGGAGAATATTTGTAGCTCAGGGTTGGACGGTGGGGTCCTTGGGGCTCTCTGAGTTGGGTGGTTTTCTTGCAGATGTTTCATGACCCAACTAGATTACATTATCAGTGCTGGAGTGGGGTTTGCTCTCATTTTACGTATGCACAACCTTGCAACGCAGGCAAATTTGCCATTGAGAATGAAATAGCTTGAATGTTCTGCCTCAAGATGGCTGCCTGGCTGCAGTGCTCCATTGATGCTTTTATTCTTAAAATTGCAACTCTCATTATTGATGGAATGGCTACTCTCTCCTCTAGTGTCGGAGTCTTCAAGAACGGGCGTGTGGAGATTATTGCCAACGACCAGGGCAACCGCATCACGCCATCCTACGTGGCCTTCACTCCGGAAGGAGAGCGTCTCATCGGTGATGCTGCAAAGAACCAGCTGACCTCCAACCCCGAAAACACCGTTTTTGATGCCAAGCGTCTGATTGGGAGGACATGGAATGACCCTTCGGTGCAGCAGGATATCAAATACCTGCCTTTCAAGGTGTGTGCCAGTTTCCTCCCCCCCCCCCGAAGCACCCTGTAAAAATCTTTTTTTGCAAGGCCCCCCAAGTGCATTGCTTACACCTAGGCTGGAATCGCTCAATGGTTGGTTCACCCCTCAAACTTCAGCCACTTTGCTAATCTTCTAAATTTGTGGTTGAACAAAGATTAGGAGGCCAATCTTAGGCTTGGAAATATAGCAGCACTCACCTTAGCTTTGTATATTAAATTTTTAAGTCGTTCACCTTGTTGCCCTTGGAAAATACTCTCAAATGTGGTTCTTTTGAAGGACTTCCAATCTTCTATTAGAAGTTAGAAAAATGTTTAGTTCGGTCATTAATAATAGTTCATCTGTACTTTGGAATATAAATTAGCCTTTTTACTTTCAGAACAAAAAAAAAAAATTTATGTTGCAAATGCAACAGTTCTGGATTATCACAGTATCTTAATCCTCCTTGTCCTGAACAGGTTATTGAAAAGAAGGCCAAGCCATATATTCAGGTTGATATCGGAGGGGGCCAGACCAAAACTTTTGCCCCAGAAGAAATCTCCGCCATGGTTTTGACAAAGATGAAAGAAACTGCTGAGGCCTACTTGGGGAAGAAGGTAAAAGGCGTGGTTCCTGGAGCCAGGCTCCTTTCCCAGGAGTAATTTTTTTGTGGAGTGAATTACATCAATTGCTTCATTTATCTTATTTCTTTTATCTTCATCCTTTATCTACTTAGGTCACCCACGCCGTTGTCACTGTGCCTGCCTACTTCAACGATGCTCAGCGCCAGGCCACGAAGGATGCCGGCACTATCGCTGGATTGAATGTCATGAGGATCATCAATGAACCGTAAGTCGATGCCACCTCCTCATGTTGACCTTCTACTGCCATCAAGGGAAGGTGTGTTATGCCGTTTGCCCTTGTAGTATACATATAAATATACTAGCTTGGTATCTGTGCTTTGCTATGAAACTATGTGGTTGTGCTTAGTTTTTGGGGAGGAAAACAAGGGGTGGAGGGGAGGTTCTACATCTGCCTACCAGCATCCATCTATTCATCTAGGTAGTGTCAGTGTGTGAGGGAGTTGAGAGCTGTTTGGAAACTTGAAACAAGTATTTGCTGTGTGAGCAAGGAGACAGCAAGGAGCCTGGCATAGCTTAGATCAACTGTTCTGCGCTAAAGCTTCTTGGTGTTCTGAAACAAACTCAAACTCCTTTGCTGGTATTTTGCATTTGGAAGAGATTTCTTTCCAGGTGGTGAAGGGGGAGTAGAACTCCTTAGCATCAGAGTGTGTTGTTGTTAATAATAAAGGAAATACTCTAAATGCTCTGAGGGTCATTTGGAAAAATCCTTTCTTAGTTGAGTCCCTAGAAGCCAAGAGGAAGATACATACCAAATGTCAAGTTTTTTGTAGGCTTGACGGTTCTGGAGATTTTGTGATGATGCCTGAGGGGTACCTTCGCTTTTATAGAGAGATTCCTTTCTCCTTGTAGCACTGCAGCCGCTATCGCTTATGGCTTGGACAAGCGTGAAGGAGAAAAGAACATCCTGGTCTTCGACCTGGGTGGCGGAACCTTTGACGTGTCCCTCTTGACCATCGACAATGGCGTCTTCGAAGTGGTAGCCACCAACGGAGACACTCACCTGGGCGGAGAAGACTTCGACCAGCGGGTGATGGAGCACTTCATTAAACTCTACAAGAAGAAGACCGGCAAGGACGTCCGCAAGGACAACCGAGCGGTCCAGAAGCTCCGGCGAGAAGTGGAGAAGGCCAAGAGAGCCCTGTCTTCTCAGCACCAGGCTAGGATTGAGATTGAGTCTTTCTTTGAGGGCGAAGACTTCTCGGAAACCCTCACCAGGGCGAAGTTTGAAGAACTCAACATGGTAAGGCACTGATGTCTCTCATAAAACTGACCCAATGAAGTTTGGGGGGGGGGGAGAGTATAGAATATAGGAAGAACCTTCTTAGGGTGACCGAAGAAGAACCCAGAAGTAGCTGTAAACGTCGAATGAAAACATTTGATGTGATGGAGCGGCTTCTACAAGATACAGGAGTCTTCAAGTTTGGCAGCTGTTAAGACTTCGACTACCAGAATTCCCCAGCCCCCACGTCCATGGCTGCCAGGGGAATTCTGGGAGTCGAAGTCCACAAGCTTTAAAAGTTGCCAGTGTGTGGAGATCTCTCTTGTTCTACTATTTAAAAGCACCGGAGGGCAGAAATGTACCTCTGGTTGTCGGAAGCCCACAATAAAAGCATCAACCCCCTCCCCCCCAAGCTGCTAAATTCCTTTCTACTCCTGCTTTCCAGGATCTTTTCCGCTCCACCATGAAACCCGTCCAGAAAGTTCTAGAAGACGCCGACCTGAAGAAGCCCGATATTGATGAAATTGTCCTTGTGGGCGGCTCCACCCGGATCCCCAAAATCCAGCAGCTGGTGAAGGAATTCTTCAATGGCAAAGAGCCGTCTCGGGGCATCAACCCCGACGAAGCCGTAGCTTATGGGGCCGCTGTGCAGGCTGGTGTCCTTTCTGGAGATCAGGACACAGGTAAAGACTTGAGGGAAGGTGGCATGTGGGAAGCAGCAAGTCCAGGTTGGGGTTGAACGGTTGGGATTTCTGAGCTTTTCCCCTTCCTCCTTTTCAGGCGACTTGGTGCTGCTTGATGTCTGCCCCCTAACTCTGGGCATCGAGACGGTGGGAGGCGTCATGACCAAACTCATCCCGAGGAACACCGTAGTCCCCACCAAGAAGTCCCAGATCTTCTCCACGGCTTCCGACAACCAGCCGACAGTGACGATCAAAGTCTACGAAGGTAAATCCATTTGCCTATGTTCTTTCTTATGAGTAACTCAAGGCAGCGAACATACCCAACACTCCCTCCTCCTCCTCCTATTTTCCACAAAGCAACAAATCCTGTGAGGTGTGCGCTAGGCTGAGAAGAGAGGGACTTGACCCAAAGTCACCCAGCCAGCTTTCATGCTTAAGGCAGGACTAGAACTCATGATCTGCTCCAATTCTATTTTTTAAAATGCTAAATACAACATTTGCCTTGCCTACCTAATGAAAATGGACCGTAGCTGAAATGAAAATAACTTTTAAGAAGTCTATCCGTCACTTTTAACTTCAGGGATAATATGGTCCACGTTTACTACATACCATATTAGGTACACTTGCACCCTAGGTCAACTCAAAACATTTCTGTGCCTGGTTTAGAGTTGCCATGAACAGGAAGCGGTGGGGTGGTTTGAAAAAAGCAGGGCAGCAGTTTGGAATCGGATGTGCATTCCATTCATATCTTGCAAAGATGATAACTAAGCTAACCAGAATTTCTGCCATGGAAATCTCCAATTGGAGAATAAATCCTTTGAAATTTTGGAAACTTGGCTTGGAGGCTCATGATTTAATTAGGGCAACTGCCTAGAATCCTGAGCCCCCTATGCTTGAACGGGAAAGGAAGGTTGGGCTAGAAGACCTCACAGTTCCCTTCCAAACTTCTGTTGTTTTGTTGGGTCTGAGATCTGGAAGTTACGAGGTCGTGGATCGTTTTAGTTTTAAAAAGTGAGGATCCCTCCAAATCTCTTGCCCACATGAATCGCGTTTCCCTCCCCTGTAGGTGAACGTCCGCTCACCAAGGACAACCACCTGCTGGGCACCTTCGACCTCACTGGCATCCCCCCGGCGCCGCGCGGCGTCCCTCAGATCGAAGTCACCTTCGAGATCGACGTGAACGGCATCCTGCGGGTGACGGCGGAGGACAAGGGCACAGGCAACAAGAACAAGATCACCATCACCAACGACCAGAACCGCCTGACGCCCGAGGAGATTGAGCGGATGGTGACCGACGCGGAGAAGTTCGCCGAGGAGGACAAGAAGCTGAAGGAGCGCATTGACGCCCGCAACGAGCTGGAGAGCTACGCTTACTCGCTGAAAAACCAGATAGGGGACAAGGAGAAGCTGGGGGGCAAGCTCTCGCCGGAGGACAAGGAGACCATCGAGAAGGCCGTGGAGGAGAAAATCGAGTGGCTAGAGAGCCACCAGGACGGCAACATCGAGGAGTTCAAAGCCCAGAAGAAGGAGCTGGAGGAAGTAGTGCAGCCCATCGTGGGGAAGTTGTACGGCGGAGCAGGCCCTCCCCCCGGTGGGGAAGAGGAGGCGGCAGGGGAGAAGGATGAGTTATAGGCCTCCCTGGGCCTTTTTTTCCCTGCCTTCCTTCTTGAACGGCCACGTCGTGTAAATAGAGGACTTTTGGACATAACATTATTTTGGATTTTTCCTTCGGTTTAAGCTATTGAACTCAAGAAACTTGGGATGTGGTCAGAATCTTCACGTCAGTGGAGTTTGGAAATGTTTATAGCCCCAAAGCGGCTGATTTACTGCTTTTCGTTAGCAGTTGATTAAAAAGTGTCCCTGGGGGTGGGATTGGGATGGGAAGGGGGGGAGATTAACTTGCCAGGAGGGGGGAGGAGGGCTTTCTTTGAAGCCTTCTCCTTAACCGATTGTTCTATTTAAAAAAAAGAAAGAAAAGGGAGGGGGTTGTTTGTGTGTGTTCCCTGGAGAATTTTTTTTCTCCCCTCCGAAAGCGCCAATAAATTTGTTATTTACACCGAATTTTGTCTGAATTTTGGTCCCTTTGGTATTGGAGTGTTGGAAGAAGAGTTGTATTGCAGACCTTTCATTACCCATCTAGGTGACGTCATCAGCAGTTTAAAGGTCTGCGACTAAATAATGAAGCTTAGAGAGCCCGAAGGACCCCCCTCTCCTCATCCTCATTAAACGACTGCAAGAAAAAAACCCTCCAACCTCAAGGCAGCACCAAGGGCCCCGCAGTTGTCATCCTCCTCCCCCTCTCTGCAAACCCTACTCCCATCTAGTACTGATGGTGTTCCCTAGTCAAATCTTTAAAAAAGAATGAAATAATAATAATAGGAATAAATCTCTCAATGCGAAATGCCCCTCACGCATCATCACAAAATCTCTGGAACCGTAAAGCCTACAAACTTGAAATTTGGCCCGTAGGTTCCTCTTGGCTTCTTAGGGGCTCACTAAGAAAGGATTTTTGGAAATAACTACCAGAGCATTTAGAGTATTTCCCATATTATTCTTATTAACATGCTCTGATGCTAAGGAGTTCTATTCCCCTCCCCACCTGAAAAGAAATCCCTTCCAAATGCAAAACCACAAGCAGAGGGGTTTCAGTTTCACAGCAGCACCAAGCAGCTTTAGTACAGAACAGTTGAGCTAAGCCACGCCCAGGCTCTTTGCTCACACAGCAAATAGTTTCAGTTTCCAAACAGCCCTCCACTCACGCACTGACAGGACACTAGCCAGAGGAATACCGATGGATGCTGGTAGGCAGAGGCAGATTTCCCCCCCCCTTATTTTCCTCCCCCAAAGCAGCCCGGCCACATAGTGAAGCACATCTGTGGAGCTAGTTGGGTAATGAAACATCTGCAGGAACACCACGGCTCAAAACAGCAGGAGCTGCAAATACCTTTATTTATTCTCTACAGCCTTGCTGGGTGCCGGTTGAGACTACAAATATTTCCAACGTTTCTGATTTTAAAATTTTTAAATGGGAGTTAAATAGGAAGGGTAACTAATACAGCTGGAGATCCAAGCCACGGGCACCCCCACATCGGACAGCGAGTCTTGCCGCTTTTCCCAGCCTAACTTCCTTCTTCTAGCACGCTGACGATACAGTCGTCGTAGATCTCCCCTTTCATGTTCATGCCCCCAAATACCAAGCAGAGGTGGGTGTTTCCGCCGGATGTTTCCCAAGGAATCACGCACATTGAGTGGTCCAGCCGTCCAGAAGGGATTGGAGCGTTGAACTCCAACTGCGTCCAATGCCTTTTCTCTGCGGCGGTTTCGTGTTTCCAGGAAGAAAACAAAACGGGTTATTTTATTTTACAAATCAGGCAGCGAGGAATATCTTAATATTCCTATTTTCCCCACAACAACAACAACAATGCTTTGAGGTGGTCTGGCTTGAGAGAGAGAAGGATGGAGGGAGGGAGAGGGACTCGCCCAAAATCTAGCAGACTTTCGTGGCTAAAGTGGGACTAGAACTCCCAGTCTCCCAGCTGGCTTTTATGCTTAAAACAGGACTAGAACTCATGATCAGCTCCAATTTTGTTTTTTTTTTAATGCTAAAGTACAACATTTGCCTTGCCTACCTACTGAAAATGGAACCTGATAACCTTAACCGCAAGTCCCATATCCTGTGCGCCTACTTAGACCTCAACTTAAGCTTAACTTGCTTTGACCTGCATGACTAAGAAACGCCACGAGGTCTTTGGAAGGTGGCTCCCACTTTTGGCCCCTTATGCTTTTACAGACAAATCCTCACATTTATTTTTAATGAGTACAGTTAACAAAGGCACTGAGGGGAGGGAAAAAAGTGACTTTTGACTATTTTCCACACCGTCACATGATCGAAATTTTTGGCAACTGGCATGTACTTCATGCTGGTTGCAGTGTCATCGGGAGGTGGGGGGAAGTCCAGCGATTTTGCGACCTTCTGACAAGCCAAGTCAATAGGGAATCTAGATTCGCTCCACAGCCTTTGAATTGCAGCGATTCGCTTAACAACCGGGGTAAGGAAGGTCCCAAAGCGAGGCAAGACGTCCTTCACAATTTTGCGCAGCGCTGGGGCTCAATTGGGATTGCAATTAACTGTACCCCACTATGGTAATTGGATGTGGGAGATCGTTAACCAACTTTCCTCCCTCCTGGTCTTATCTCCACGTCTTAACATTTTATCACTGAAATTGGCCCTTCAGCTGCCAAATCCATCAATAAAACAGATCTCTGAAGGTTTAAAAAAGGGGTCCCTGGTGAAGAAAAGATTGAGAATCGCTGCTCTAGGGAAGACCTGGAGAGGTGAATGTCGTCCTGGAAAAGCCATCCCGTCTAAGACGAGAATTCTAATAATCGTCAAGAATACCTATGTGGTATCTGTACATGGTGCTGAGTTCCCCCGTTGGGTCCATTCCTCCGAAGACGTAAATGTGACTTTGGAAAGCAACGGCTGAGTGGGCTGCTCGGCCTCCAGGAATCGACCCTGAGGCAGCCAACTTCTCCCATTTGAGGTCATCTGCGGAGACAACAGGATAAAACCTCTCAGGGCTTGTTCTGTGGGTGCAAAGTGCCACTAAATCATGGCTTGCTTTAGTCTAGATGACCTCCCCCTTAAAAGGGGGCATTTCAGGGTTAGGAATAACCATCTTCTCCACAGGAGGAGGAGGAGGATCTCACCACAAAGCTGGGTGTTTCTGGTTTTTCTCTTCTGACCGACACTAAATGCCACAGATCAGTCTGAGCCAAGGAGATCCAGAAAGATCTTGGCGAAAGGAGGATTTGAAATCAAAGCTATCTACCCTTGGATCATCCATGGCTGATCACCCAAAATGGAGCTCAACTCTCTTTGGCATCAGACGGAATAACAAAGAGTTGGAAAGGGACCTTGGAGGTCTTCTAGTCCAAGCCCCCTCCTCCCCCGCTCAAACTGGAGACGTTATATTATTCCAAACAAATGGAAGTGATGGGAGCACCCAGAAGCCATTTCACTGGTGAATTGTTTTCATGGTCAAGAAATTTCTCCTTAATTCTAGGTTGGCTCTCTTAGTTCTAAGTTAGATCTCTCTTAGAGATGCCCAAGTTCTTCCATTGTTCTCCCCTCAAATCCTTTAAAAGATTTTTTTTTTAATTAAAAACAACAGGAGAGTTTCAGACAGCAAAATGAAATAGTGGGAAAGGACAGCCCCAAAGTTTCATTTGGAAGAATTTTTGGGATAGGTCCTTATAGCAGCCATTTTGGTGTCGGTGATTACAAAATGCTGGAGGTAGCTTGGAAAGATCAGATCTGCTTTTTTTGAGAGAGAGAGAGAGGAGAGAGAAGAGACTCAAACACAACTTCGTTACTAATTTTAACACCATAGGGTATACTTACTTATGTCAATGGAGAACAGGTCATCGTAAAACGTGTCCCCTGCCAAGCCGCCATGTACAAACAGTTGATTCTCAACAGCTACCACCACGTGACCATGCCGAGGAGCAGGAGGCTGACCATGCACCTCTGGCTGCGACCACGTCAATGTGGCTGGACAGGGAAACAAAATTAAGCTTGCTTCTCCTCAAACTAGCAATAGCACTCAGCGCTTGGACTTATATACTGTTTCACAGGGCTTTTTCAGCCTTCTCTAACCAGTTTAGACTCAGCCTCTTGCCCCAACAATTTTGGGTCCCCATTTTACCCACCTCGGAAGGATAGAAGGCTGAGTCAACCTTGAGCCAGGTGGGATTTGAACTTGCCAAATTGCAAGCAGCTGGCAGTCGGCAGAAGGAGCCTGCAGTACTGCCCTCTAACCACTGCGCCACCTTGGCTCTTGTTAGAACGAAGACGTTTTTCTAACGTGCCCATTTTCCGGAGAAGGAAAGGATGGTTTAGTAGGATGGGTGAAACAACCCTAGCCCAAAATAACAAATGTTGCATGGAAGGCTGAGATTTGCAGTTCACCTACTTCTTTCAGGCCTTGCAACGGTGTGCAACTGAAAGCCTTAAATTTGTTCATTTACCTGAGTCAAATATGTGAAGTTGCTGGTCTTGGACAGGCTCGACCCCTTTATCTCCTCCTCCAAACACATATAACCGATCCCCAATGGCTGCCGTGGAGGTGTGAAATGTGCGAGGGCTCGGTGGGTTGCCCATCACCTTGGGTTTCTCCCACAACTCGGATTCTAGGAAGAGAAAGCCATGAGTAGACACCGACAATGAGACTTACGGAATTCCATACAGAGGCCAGAATCAGGTTCGTCCCAATTGAGTTGGGGAAGAAATCTTGAGATGCTGGGAATGTGGTTCTCACCGTGGCTAAGGATTCGGAGGAGAGGATGTCCCCAAATAATGAAGAGTGCCCCGTTTTGAGAAAAGCTGGCTTTGGCACTAGAAGCAAGTTAGGAAAATGAAGGAGACAGAAGAAAAACGGAGTGAAGGGATTCCCCAGAAGGCAGTCCTTGACTTATGACTCCAATTGAGACTGTGTAACTTCTGCCGCTAAGCAGAGCGGTTGTTGAATGAGCTACTGTGTAAACTCGCCCGATTTTGCAAGTTTATTTGGCACAATTCCTTCATTGTAGTTTGTTTAGTTTTTTATTTCACCTCTATCTGCTCATTGGATTTGGACTGCATTGCTTTTTTTTGAAGACTATTTTTGAGTATGTTTTATCTCCAACTGAGTATTATTGAACAGTGGGGCCAAGTTGGAAGCATTAAAGGACATTTATTTACCTTTTGGATTTTGTGACGTTTGTGTTACACTCTGGGCCATCACAGGTTGGTAAGGCAGGGGCCAGCGGTCAGCCCCCGATTTGGTTCAGATAAGAGCAACGGACCGAGCAGAGGGAATACTTACCAAGATCCAACACTTGTACACAGTTCCTGTTGCCAGTTTCACTAGCCCCTCCGTACACCCAGACGGTATTGGAATGGCTGGTGGGGACAAACGCAGCGTGTTCGTATCGTGGCAAGAGGTTCACCCAGCCTGGCATTGTCCAGCAATTAGCATCTACAGTAGAAGGACAGAATGGCAAGCTCTGAATTTGTTTTTAAGATTTTCCATTGCGAAACTCTTCGTGTGTGAGAAATCTTCAAGCCTTCAAACACCATACCAGTGTCTTTCTTTACACACAGCTTAATCTACGCTCTGGGTATTTTAACTGGTTCAAAAGCAACCAGCCTGCCTTCCATGGAGGACCTGTATCCTGCACGAACCCGAAAGAGGGCCAAGGAAGTATCTACAGACCCCTCACACCCTGGACATAAACTGTTTTAATTTCTTCCCCTTAAGATGCCGCTAAAGGGCACTGCATGCCAAAACAACCAGATATATAGTTTTTTCCTCCCCCATGCCATCACTCTGCTGAATACTTAATTCCCACTGCGCTGTCTTATTTCTCATCTTCACTCATCTTTCCTATTATCTTCTTCTATTGGTTTCTTATGGTTTATCAATAGTTGTTTGTAACTTAGGATTAATGATGGTGACTATGATTTATGACCTATGACTTGCTATTTACTGTGAACTTATGCACTGGAGACCAATTCCTTCTTGGGTGTCCGATCACCATTGGCCAATAAAGAAATTTTACTTTATTCTATGCTATGCTATGCCTTGCATCTATAAGGACTAGAAACATGGTCATTTTTAATGCACACATATATTTTATTACAGTACGGAAACGAGACACACACACACACACCCCCAAAGGAAATTCAATTCAGCAATGCCCGTTTCCCACGCTTTTTCCCTCCCAGCCTAACTTACCAAGATCAATAAAATAGGAGTCAGCAAAACTTCCGCTCGGATTTGCTCCGGCGACAATAACCACTTTCCCATTTTTGCTGCCTGGCTCCAGAGGAGGCAGATATAAAGAGTTTTGGCCCACACGAGCACAGGGGCTCTTCCCACATAAGGCAAGGGAATACCTGGCAGGCACAGGGAGAGAGAAAAGCAGAAGAAACATTCATCCAGCTGCTGATAGAATATGTGTAACTTGAGGTTCAACTCTGATGATCTCTGAGCTGGGTGGTTTCCTTGCAGACGTTTCATGACCCAACTAGGTAACATTATCAGTGCTAGAGAGTATGTGGTGTTGCTCTCTTGTTTACTTTCACTTTGCAACCAGCATCTAGTATCCAGATAAGTAGGGATTCAGACAAACTATCAAGGGGAAAACAACACCCTACTCAAGGATCCACCAAGGAGAAAACCACCCTCCACCAAGACTGAAAAGAAAAGCTACAGTATAGAAACAGGGAGCAAACACTCATAAGGACAGATGAGGTTACCACGTTGGGTCATGAAAGGTCTGCAAGAAAACCAAGCTCACAGTCCTCTTCTTCACTCCACAAACCCCCCACTCCCTCTATTACTGATGATATTATCTAGTTGGGTCATGAAATGTCTGCAAGAAAACCGCCAAGTCTCAGGGAGCATGAAGAGCCCCATTTATGCAGGTGATTTTCCCGTGCTCCGAATACAGACAACATCAGGCCCATGAAGTTGTCCAGCGGGGTGCATTTTCTAGGGGGTAATATCCCCCCTTCTTTCCCAAGCCAATGCTATTGATTATTAGGAATTCTGCAAAAGGGGAAGGAGGGCCCTGGAATTTTGCACACACCCTGGATATCTTCACGTGGCGAAGAAGACCTGCCTAAAACTGAACCCGGAAGGGGGCACCAAGGAGGAAGGGAGGCGACGCCTATCTCAGGATGCTCCGCTCTCTTTCCATTTTGGGGGGGCAAGGCTCTTTTGCAAAAGTCCGGCTCTTCTCCTGCGCGTGCAGACGTGCCAAGCCTCCCTTGCCCTTGCTGTGTACATGCAAGGTTGCAAACGGGGGAGGGGGGGGCTTTTGCGATCTCCCCTCCTTCCCTCCCCGCTACACCCTCGCCCGACCCCTGCCTTCAGCATCCCTGGCCCCCTTTTGGCGCTGATCCTAGCAAGCGCATGCACGCGTGCATGGAGACATGTACCAGGTGGCCGCCTGCGGTTTCTGCCGGGGCTTCAGCTTCCGCAGCGCCTTCTCCATTGAGGCAAACACGGGGGGAGGTGGGGGGAAAGAGGCGTGGGTTTTGCATACAGACCCCTCCCCCTCCCCGGGCCATTGCTAGGCGATTGGCACCTCCCCCAACTATAGGAGGGGCTTGTTTGCATTTATTTGTTTTATCGTTTCTTTATTGCACCAATTTATTGGGCGCCCACGAGCGGGCCAAGGTGCAAATCTCCCTTTTGCAAAAGATCTGCGTTTGCACAAAATATTAAAATAATAATAATAATTGTGGGTTGAAAACTGTTTGTTTCAAAGTCTTCTGCCTCCGTTGCACCTTCTTCCCCATTCCAAGGCTTTGCAACGCTTGCTTGGACACCAATGCCCCTAATCCCCGGCCAAGCGCCCGCCCGCTGGGCATTGCAACAGCCTTTCTTAAAGAAACCGCCAGCAAAAGCGTTGACTCCAAATCCCAGCGTGCCTCGGGGCAGGGCGGCCGTTTCGACGCCATAATGGACTCCCGAGGGGCGGGGGGAGAGGAGGAAGAGAGAGAGAGTTTGGGAGAGAAGCCGGAAGCAGGACACCGGAAGTGGTCCTGAGGCGGACCCGAAAGAAGCACGTATCCGATTTTTTCCCCCAAAAACCGGAAGTTGCCTTTCTTACTTCCGGCGTGACCGGGACCGGAGAGAAGGAGGTGGGAGAAAAAAGCGGCGTCCTTCTCACCGGCTGAAGCCCCCCGCGAGCCGGTTTTGCGTCGCCTGAGGGTACCCGGCCCGGGTTTCCTTCCCACCCCCGCCTCTCCGACCATAGGCCCCAAACCCGGAAGTGCAGCGGCTCGCAGCTTCCGGTCCGGTCTTCTCTTGCTGTTCTCTCTTCTTTCCGCCTCCTCCGCCTCCTTCCCCTCCCCCTTCCCTCCTCCCCCCTCCCCCCCGGAGCGCCTCTCCCAAAATGGCGCCGCTGGACCTGGATAAGTACGTCGAGATAGCGAGGCTCTGCAAGTACCTGCCAGAGAACGACCTCAAGGTGAGGCGGGGGTGGGGGGGCTCGGGAGGGGAGGGGGCTTCCCTGGGGGGCCCTCTAGGAAAGGGATCCTGGGAAGAGGGCAAAGCAAGGGGTCCCCCTATAGACCAATACCCCCTATTCTTCCTCCCCCGCCCGCCCCAATTGGGCTCCCTCGAGTCCCACCTTGACAGGATGCCTGGGAGCCTCCTTTCTTTTACTTTATTTTCCTCCTCCTTCTCCTTCCGGGTTCAGCCTCCCCCCCACTCCCTTTGCCTGGGGTTTCCTCGTGGCCCCCTTTCCAGGTTGAATCTGAACCTGCCCGGTTGGGTTTTGCATAGGGGTGATGGGAAGGATCAGCCTTTGGAAGAAGGGGGTGGATTCAATTCAGACTTCTATGGCCACACACAACCTGCGTACAGTGAGATAGGCTGAGCCTCCCTTTGTGCACCCCCCACCCCAAAAACACAATCTGATCAGCCTTTATTGTCAGAGTGCAACACCTACAGTGAATGTATAACTCACAGTGAAGACAACAACAACAACAAAAAACACCCTAACTCAGTGAATCCTGCTTACAAATGCACAATCCTATTGCACCCCGTGAACTTTTTGCACGTCGCCCATATTGAGATGCCAATGAAGGAGGATATTTGTAGCTCGGGGTTGAAAGGAGGGGTGCTGAGGGACTCTCTTGACCCAACTAAGTGATAGCATCAGTGCTAAAAGGGAGATTGTGGATTTGTGGGGAAGAGGAGGAGGATTGCGTGGGGTCCTGGTTGCTCTCTGAGCTTTGGGGCTTTTCTTGTAGATGTTTCATGACCCAACTAGGTAACATCATCAGTGCTAGAGGGCAGTGGGGTTTGCATAGAGGAGGAGGAGGAGGGCTGTGGGATCCTTGGTGCTGTCTGGCAGGCGTTTGGGCACCCAAACTAGGTAACAAGGGCAAGATTAAGTGCTGATGTTGTGACCTAATTTGGGGTCGGCAAGAAAACCACAAAAGTTCAGAGAGCACCGAGGACCCTTCAGATAATGGAATGGACACCCATGAAAGAAGTGGTGGATGCCTTTCTTGGGCTTTGACGGCTATTCAGAAATGAAATAAACAATATATTTTGAGACCATAAGGGGGATTTGATTGTCATGTCAGCATCCTAGGTGAACCACGCTCTGACCTGTTCTGTCTTTCCAGCGGTTGTGCGACTATGTCTGTGACCTGCTCCTAGAAGAATCGAACGTGCAGCCGGTGTCTACCCCTGTTACCGTCTGCGGTGACATTCATGGACAGGTGGAATAATTTCCTATGGACCCTGCCTTTGACACTGCTGTAAAGAGTGTGAAACCATTAGTTAGGGGAAACAGGAATGACTGCTGGGTGCAGAATCAGGCTTGCGGGGAAGAAAGAGCAGGCTTTGAGCAGGAGAAGGGGAATGGCCTCTCTGAGTTGCCGTAGTGACGAAAGAAATATCCTTTTTCCTGACATAGCATTGCAAATGTAAAGCAGAAATGTTCATATTAAGTAATTTTTGGAAGGTTATCAAGGCCCGTAGCTCAAATGGGGTGCTAGAAGAGTACATCAGACAAGTGAGACTTCTAGCTCATTCTAGAGAATTTCTTCCCACAATTTCTTCCATCTAATTCTACTTTTCCCCCCTAATGATCATTTTGTCCCCTCTTAACATATATCTAATTAGCAGTCGGGTTCATTTTTTCCTTAAGATTTTCATAGTTTTTGATTTTACGCAAACCTCAACTCGTATCTCACTTTTGCTTAGCAGCGGTGTCATCTTGGGTACCTAAACAATGGCAGCATAAGTGAAAAAGAGATAATTGTAGTGTTTCCCTTGGATCAACAGCTATCAGATTTGCCCTAAGACCTGTTTTTTAAACTTTTTATCAGTCCTTGCTGTTGTAATGTCTTACAATCTGTCAACTGCATGCACGTTATTATTTTAGTCAGGCTTTGGGGACCATCTTTAGTATTTGTAAAAGGCCACAATTCCATCCAAGTTCAAAATAATTTCAATGGATACTTGTTTGTTTTTGCTTTTCAGTTTTATGATCTATGTGAATTATTCAGAACTGGAGGTCAGGTTCCTGACACAAACTACATATTTATGGTATGAACAATATATTTTGTGATATGTCAGGAGAAGATAGCTGTTGTGGTTTTGTGTTCTGCTCTGAGAATACCATTCCTGTTCTTTTGCTGAGGGCATATAGTTTGAAAAAGGGAGTGCTAGCTAGTAATGGCAGGTTAAAAAATAACACACTTTGGGCTGCCAGGTTGATTATCTAGGCCCTTTAGGAATACACTGTTTTTCCTCCACTCCCTTTTTCTGGCAGCCAAAAAGACCAAAGGAGTATCTTTTTAGTTGACATAGAGAACTACAGCACAATGGTTTCTGCCTGTTTAGTGTAATAAAAACCCTGTTAATGTTGATTACCCATTCCTAAAATTGCAGTCTGAGCACAATGTTGCCAATTAAATATATGGTAAAGCATTGTTTTGACTTCCAGGGTGATTTTGTAGACCGAGGCTATTACAGTCTAGAGACATTTACTTATCTTCTTGCCCTGAAAGCAAAGTGGCCGGATCGAATCACACTCTTACGTGGGAATCACGAAAGCAGACAGATAACCCAAGTCTACGGATTTTATGGTGAGTTCCCTGAAGTTGACCCAGCTCCTTGCAGCTCCTTGCAATTTCGGGTGGCTTTTTAAAGAGGGCTATAGAAACATTTGTCATTGACAGCTAAAAGCAAGCATAAATCTCATAGGTTGTGGAATTCAACCTGGTACTCAGGGATGGGGAAACCGTAGGTCTCATGGTTAAGGCACTAGTCTAGAAAACAGGAGACGGTGAGTTCTAGTCCCGTTTTAGCTACAAAACCCAGCGGGGTGGACCAATCACCAGAAAATGGTGAATTTTAGCCCCATCTTAGGCATGAAAGCCAACTGGGTGACTTTGGGCCACTCCCCCTCTCTCAGCCCAGTCTACCTCATAGCATAGTGGTTGTGGAGGAAAAAAATAGGAGGAGGAAGGAATATTTATATACATTTACCACCTTGAGCTGTTTATTTTAAAATAAAGGCAGGATATAAATGAAAATAAATACTAGAACATGGCATCCTTTATTTTCTCTCCTCCCAAACAGATGAATGCCAAACAAAATACGGCAATGCCAATGCCTGGAGATACTGCACTAAAGTCTTTGACATGCTCACGGTAGCAGCGGTAAGTGTCTCCCCCCTTGCCCTCCCCCCCAAAAAAATATGATGTATGTGTTCTCTCCTCTTAACCCCAAGTAGCTTTTGACTTTTCGAGGGCGAATAAAACCCCTGTTCTGTTTCCCTCAAGTTGATAGATGAACAGATCCTCTGCGTGCACGGAGGCCTTTCTCCCGACATCAAAACACTGGACCAGATCCGAACCATCGAACGGAACCAAGAGATCCCTCACAAAGGGGCTTTCTGTGATCTCGTCTGGTCCGACCCAGAGGACGTGGACACCTGGGCCATCAGTCCTCGGGGCGCCGGGTGGCTTTTTGGTGCTAAAGTGACTAATGAGGTAAAACTCCGGACAAAATTCGCCCCGGCGTTATTTTGCCTGGTTTCTCGTTTTCCGAGCCTTGCAGTAGCTGGTCTGATTTCCATTCAGAATATTATCTGAGCTAGGAAGCAAGGAACTTAATTCACCTTTATTAAAAGAATAGCAGTTGAACAGCGCTTGCTGTTCAGGTTTCTAAAAAATATGCAGACTTTTGCCGTATCCCGTCTCTGCTTTTATTTTTGACCTAACCCTCATTGAAACTTAACTGCCCAAATTCAGATATTAGTTAGTAAACCAGTTAGCGACGGAAATTTTGGGCTCAATTGCGACCGCAAATCGAGGGACTGCCTGTGTATAAAAAACCCCAGACTGAGTTTGTGCTGTCAATTGTCTCCCCTCCTCCTCTTTATCGACAGTTTGTCCACATCAACAACTTGAAACTGATCTGCCGGGCCCACCAGCTGGTCCACGAAGGGTATAAATTTATGTTTGACGAGAAGCTGGTGACGGTCTGGTCTGCTCCAAACTACTGCTACCGCTGTGGGAATATCGCCTCAATCATGGTCTTTAAGGACGTGAACACGAGAGAACCAAAGCTCTTCCGGGCCGTGCCAGATTCTGAACGCATCATCCCTCCGAGAACCACTACGCCGTATTTCCTCTGAAGTAACCTCCTCCGGCCCTCCCTCCTCTCTTTGTGACGTACATTCTATGGAGCACTTTGCTGCTGAAATGCTTTTTTTTATTATTATTTTTAAATTATCAAAAAAAAAATGTATATGGTCTGTAGCGTTGCGTTTCTTAAATCTGCTTTTTCCCCATGCGCCTCCTCCCTTTTCTAAGACTTAAAGGATTGCTTTTGAAATGTCCCACGAGCACTTGACAAAACAAACACACATTTATTTAGTGCTTTTGGTTTCCTGTTTTTGTTTTAGGGAAACTTTCCCTTCGATATATATAAAAAATCAAATAAAAACAGAGCAAGACGTCAGAACTAGCCTGATTCTCCTTTATTTCGTTCAGGAGTTGGCTTGGGATTTTTATTTTTTATTTTTTGTTTTGGATAAGGTTTTTCAGAAATTTCAGCAGCAAAGTTGAATTAATATGCCTGTTGGGACTTACTTAGTCCAATTTCAGGGCATATCCTTAGGCTGTAAAAGGTGGGCTTGGCCTTGTTTATATTTTAAATCCTACATAAGTGGTTAAGGAAACTGCCCCTTATCTACATATATATATATATATTTCCTTTCAGCTTTGTTTTTATTTTTAGGAAGTGAAACAGGAAACCCATTACAGGTATTTGAATTTGTACATTAAAATAACTGTTCTGATTTTTCTCAGATACCTTGTATTTTTTAATAAAAGTGATAATCTTGAACCCCTGCCTCCTCTAGGTGAAACTTGAAAATAAAACCGTACTGTTGTTGTGAATGAGTGCCCTCATGTGCCCATCTTGACTAAAACAACACAAACTCTGTTGGTTTTTTCAGGGGATATTTTGTAAATACATTTGGGCTTTTAGAAGAAGTGCTGATCTAAGGAAGATTTTTTGGCTAGCGATATTTTGCTGTCAATTATTTTGGGAGATATTTTAAGATCTCATATGGAAAATGTGTTTGTTAAAATTGTTAAACCAGTCCAGCACACAGCATGAACATTTGGTGTTTTATCTCTTGCTTTAGCACCTTGAAATAATGTTTATACAATTTTTATTTTTATTTCAAACTCCTAGTTGTAGCAACCTAGAAACTGTTCAAGCAGTACCCATTTGATATATATATTTTAAATATTAACTTGAAATGTGGACATCCCGTTACCCCTATCTATCTAACTCTGTATCTATCTTTATATCTATCTATCTATCTATCTATCTATCTATCTATCTATCTATCTATCTATCTATCTTATTTCTATCTATATCTATATCTATCTAGGGGGTGTGCATAGGTGCACCAACGTGCCTGCCCTCCCTGTCCTATTGTTTCTTTTATTTTTCTTATATGTATCCATGTATTCATAACTATCTTTATACTTATACCTATTATCTTGTAAGCAATTGACAAATAAAAATAAATAAAAATAAAAATATGAATAGATATAGAGATATACTTAGAGATGGATGGATAGATATAGATTAGGGAGAGAGAGATGGATAGAGACAGACGGATAGATAAGGAGGTTGGGAGAGAGGAGAGATGATAGAGAGGAGAGAGAGAAAGAAAAGCAAGAACAGAAGTGAAACCGAGACCCATAAAGAAGGTGGGAGCAGGAAGGAAGAAGGGTCACGTGACCTTCCACCCCTCCGAGGCGCCGCTAGAACTCCTCCCCAGCGGGACACGCCCCTGGCCGAACGTCCGTTCCTGACCACGCCCCCGCCGAGCCCCCCCCTCCTCCGGGCGGGCGGGGTTTCCGCTTCCGCGGAGGTTCGGCGTGCGAGCGGAACTCTTTGGCGCCCGCCCGGCGCGGCCATGGCGCGGAGCTCCCTCTCGTCGCGCTTCCGCCGCCTGGACATCGACCAGTTCGACGAGAACCGCTTCGTGGAGGAGCCCGACGCCGCCGAGGCCGGGAGCGGAGCCGGGGCGGCCGAGGGCAACGGAGGGCCCGGCCCGGAGGTGGAGGCGGCGCTGCGGCAATATCCTTTCCGGGGGGGCTGGGGGGGGGCTCCTCTCGGTTGGGGAGGAGGAGGAGGAGGCCTTGCCGGGACTCCAAGACCCATACGCCGCTCCCGATCTCTCCTCCCTTCCCTGCCTGGAAGGAGGTTCTTCTCCCCCCCCCCCCGTCCATCGCCATCCCGGGATCAATTGGTCCAGGCTCTCTCCCTGCCCGCCTGCCCATCGGCTGTCTCTACTGATCTATCCATCCTGCCTTTCTATCTATCTGTTTCTATCTCTCTCTTCCAGCTCTCCATCCCATCTCATCCAGCCAGCCTGTCTCCATTTATCTATCTCTATCATCTATCTAGTATCCATTTATCTAATTTATCCACTCAATCTATCTCCCCATCTATCCATGCACCCATCATCCATCAATGCTATCTTATGTGACAATATACCTTTCTACCCATCTATCCATCATCATGTCTCTCCATCCATCCGTCCCAATCTATCTACTCTCTCTCTCTCTCTCTCTCTCTCTCTCTCTCTCTCTCTATCTATCTATCTATCTATCTATCTATCTATCTATCTATCATCTATCTCTATCTATTTATCTATCTCTATTTATTTATCTAATCTATCCATCTCTATATTTATCATCTGTATCACATCCATCCATCCATTTGTCTGTGTCTATATCATCTTTCCATCCATTTTATGTATCTGTCAGTCGGTCTTATCATATCCATCTATATATCTGTCTAGTAACATTTATTTATCAACATCTTTCTATGTGTTTGGTCTGTATCCATACTGTCATCTGTCTTATCTCTAATATTTATCTCTTTCTATCCATATACCCCTATCTCTAGGTATAAAACTATCCTATCTATCCATCCCCCTCTCTCCATTCTATCCACCCACTATATCTGCCTGTAATTTCTGCATCTCCACCCTTGAATCCATGTCTTCTGCCTCTATTCTAGGTATCCACCTACCATATATGTCTTATGTGTCTTATCCATCATATATACCCATCTCACCCATCCTCCTGTCTTGTCTCTCTTATCCATCCATTTCTCGTATCTCTCCCACCCCAACCTGAGTTGATATGCAGTTCCAAGTGACTAAACATTCATGCTGAGCAAGATTGCTGCTGGTTCAGGGTTTTGCCAAGTTTCCTTTTTTTCTTTTTTAATCTGGGTGGGTCGCCTGGGGGTGATTTGTGTGTGTGTGTGTGTGCTTCCTGCTTGGAAATAGAGGAACGCCCATGGGGAATTTTTTTTTTTACAAACTCCCTGGCTAACCTCATCCTCACATTTCCCCTGCAGTAAACGTCCTGCCCCTTAAGCTGTTTTGGCCGCTGGTGGTGCCCGCAGCCTTATTTCAGATCTCTTGGCAGTTTTTTATGGCACTCTGGCAACAGTCGTGTCTATTTCTATCCAGGCTTGATCGCTGCTTCGGGATTTGCTTTTGGCATTTATACGCCCCCACCGGTTCATTCCTAGCCTGCCAGGGTCTTGCGTTAGAACTCCCTTTCTGGCTTGTCTGTCTGGATTCTCTTCTCTTTCTCTGCATTTGCAGCGTGTCTAAAAGGTAGGTAGGTAGGTAGATAAGAGAGAGAGATAGGTAGGTAGAAGACAGATAAAACAGATTGAGATACGTAGGTAGATAGATAGAAGATAGAGAAGAGAAAGGTAGGTAGGTAAAGATATGCTGCAAATGCAGAGAAAGAGAAGCAAATACGTGTGTGTGTGTGTGTGTGTGTGTGTGTGTGTGTCTTTATATGCCTTTTTCTTTTCCCGGGGCTGCAGGTTGAGGCCTATCCTTGAGTGAGCTGTGAATTTCACAGCCACACATGTCTCCCTCTCTCCCTCCCCACCCTGGCTTGGGCATCTAACGGGAATTGCTTGTTGTTTAAGGCGACAGAAGGAGGAGGCAGTCGTAAAAGACATGTTGAGACAATGCTGGGCTCTGTGTGGGCATTTGTTCCCTGTGGTTGCCAGGTGGCAGCATCTGTGCAGGATGGGCCTTGCGACTTTGATCTGCCAATTTCTTTCCTTTTTTGTAACTTCCGGAGAGCTGCTGAGACACCTTCAAAAAAGAGAAGAAAGAGAGAGAGAGGAAGGAAGGGAGAAAGAAAGACAGAAAGAGAAAGAAAGAAAGAAAGACTCTTTGAAATGAAGGTGTGCAGCTTAGCCTGTGACCGAGAAACCTGGCAAGCCCCGCAGAGGTGAAATAATGTTACTGGATGGGTGGATGGAATTTTTTTTTCAAAAAACCCCACCCCGGGGCGTTCTCAGTGCATCAGGAATGACAAAGGCCTGTCCGGGCTGTGATGCCATGCAATTATCATGTGCAGAATCTGCTTGGGCAGGAAGGGACCAGTCTGGCTGGATCTGAAGACACAGGAAAGTGTGTGTGTGCGTGCTTGTTTCCGCCAGCCGGGATCCATGAATGTCGCTCGGCCTGTTCCTGCTTAAGCCACGACAGAGTTGTAGGAAGGTGAGGCTACCAGAGCAGTCTGGAGGCTGGCAGGGCACACCTTCTGCTGATTCTGCCCTTTTTTTCAGCAACGCAGGAGGGGGGAAATGGACATTTACCCAGAGCAGAATTTAGAAAAATGCCTCCGGGCACGGTGGAGGGGAGGAAAAAAAAACCTCCAAACCAGCCAGGTTCTTTAGGCTGCGTTTGCGCCCACACCTTGGCCAAGTTTAACCTTGGCTGGCTTTGCACGGCTTTGCTCTTGCGATTGGTTTATTGGGATTGTTGTGCCACCCAGCATACGGGGGTCCATTTTGTTACCGAAGCTACATTATCCAGACCCGTCGCAAATCTTTTCCCCTCTCCTAGGAGGCGAGAGAGAGAGACGATGTTGAAAACACATTTATTATTTTGAGATCCAGTGTTTTCTAAAACATAACGACGACTTGGTTCTCCTAGGCGAAGATTTCTCTTCGGTGTTGTACTGTAGCCTAGTTGTGTTGTACCTACCCCAGCCTCATTGGCAAGAACACTCCTTCCATCGCTGGCCTTGTTAGGGATTGTTAATATAGATTGTTTTTGGGAGGGGAGAGTTTTATGACTGCACAACACAGCCACAACTAATTCCTTAGTTTCATTTATCCCACGGGAGATTTGCTTCGGGCTTTTCATGCAGCTTTACAAAACCCACCTGTGAACACCAAGAACCCAGTTGCAAAGGTACAAGATTTGTTTAAAAAAATTTTTTTTTTCTTTTCCTCGTGTCTTGACGAAACTACCTGGCCTCAAATCCCACCCCCTAGTTCAGAGGTCCCCAAACTTGGCAACTTTCAAGGCTTGTCAAACTTCAACTCCCAGAATTCCTCAGCCAGCTATGCATTGGAGTTGGAAGTCCACAAGTCTTAAAAGTTGCCAAGTTTGGAGACCTCTGCCCTCGTTGGTGAGAATTCTGGAGGGCAGGACAGTCGGCAAAGATAGATAAGAGAAATAGATAAGGAGATTAGAGATGATGGAGGGAGGGAGGGATGGATAAGATAAATGGATGGATTGGATGGATAGATAAGATAGTTTTCATGTGAACCCAGCCACTTGGAGGTTACTTAGGGGATTGGAGGGAGCCATGCCTGAGCTCATTCTTCAAAGGAATGGCATGCCTTAGGTGTACAGGTGCTTGTTTAGTGGCCATTCGAAGTTACAACAGCGCTGGGGCTGATGACTGTTTTTCACACTTGCGACCGTTGTCTCTAAGAGCGGATTCAGACAATCCTTCTGGAGTTGGGATGACGCTGGTGGCTTCACCCGGCTTCCGTTGCCTTCCCCCTCAGGAGCAGGCCCAGGAAGTGGTGCTGAAAGTCCTCACGTCCTTCAAAAGCAGTGAGATCGAGCAGGCGGTCAACTCCTTAGACAGCAGCGGCATCGACTTGCTCATGAAGTATATTTACAAAGGGTTCGAAAAGCCGACAGAGAACCGCAGCGCTATACTCCTCCAGTGGCATGAAAAGGTACGCGGGGGGTTCCCACCTTGGAAGCTAAATTCCTCGTTGAGGGCCTTCAACCAGAGGTGAAAAGGCTTCTTGACAGGGAGAGGGACGATATGTCATTTCATGAAATAAGCCCATGTCGCTGCCTCAACCTTGTCTTGGCACGACGTCCTATGAAAAGGTAGCTGTGCAGAAAGTCTAAAAGTACTTTTAGACTTTTGCTATTAAAAAAAAAAAAACCCTCTTCTGACCCAGCTCCCCAAACACAACAAACCCTCTGAAGTTACCTCAAAGGTTCCTTTATTAGGCGTTTCTCTCTCACTGCAGGCTAACAAGTCCATCTGGCAGGGAGGTGAATGGTTGTCTACCACACCTGCCTTTGATCCCCAGAGCTAAGGTGGAGCTTTGCTAACAGTGGTGGCTCTTCCGGCCCAAGTACCGGCCCATAGATCTCCACTGCTCTCCTCTCCTCTGCCTCCTATGTCAGGCACTGGACCCAGTTGTTCCTCCTCTTCCTTATCAGCCACCTCCAGACCTGGGGTGGGGGGTGGGGGCTGTTTGACTCTCCATCTGAGGGCTGACGGACAGCCCAGGCTCCGCCCCTCTCTCTCTCTTATTCCCTCTTTCCCCTCGGAGCTCTCCTGTCGCCCTAACACTGACCCCTGACTCCCACACCACCTCCCTCCTGATTCGGCTGCTGGAGGGCCTGGCCAAAAAACTTCTGCCTCGGTGGATGAACAATGGGTTCATTTGGGGAGTCCAAGCGACGTGCCGGAGCTGCTAATTTCCCTTTTCTCTTCTCAGGCATTAGCAATCGGCGGACTTGGCTCCATTGTCCGGGTCCTCACTGCACGGAAAACGGTTTAAAAAGTCCCTTGACCCGAGACACCAAGAACATTTTTGAGAGGAGCCGGGAAAAGACTCCCCCCACGTTTTGGCTACTTCTCTGGGACCGGCAGCCTCCCACCCGAAACCCAGTTGGGGGAAGGAAGGAAGGAAGGAAAGCTGGTGCCTTCGTTTGCTGGAATCCAGAGCCGGGAAGAGGGGGAGGCAGCCTTCAATTTTGAAAGGGGAAAACAGGGGTGTGAGTTGCGTTGGCAACCAGATACCCATTCCCTGAACGGCAGCGTTGCTGCTGCTGGGGCCCACTGAATGTTGCGTGTGTGTGTGTGTGTGTGTGTGTGAAACTTTTAATTTAAACAGTAACACATGTCTGCAATGGGGGGGCCATGGGGAGAGGGGGTGGCTGCGGTGTGAGAAGCGGAGAGGTTTGGGGGCGTTATAGGAAGGCAGCTGTTCTCACCGCGAGGGGGCTTTGGGGGGGGGTTGTACATAATCGCCGGGCTCAGCGCGGACTTCGGTTTCATGTAAAGTGCCTGCTGCTCTGTAATTAAAAATAAAAGTTCTTGGAGAGTTACTTTAAACCAGCTCTAGCTGATTTGTCTTCCAAAGAGAGAGAGAGAAAGAGACCTAATGGTTCCTTAAACGGAATCAGATTAACAGAATTGAAAGGGATCTTGTAGGTCATCTAGTCCAACCCCCCGCCCAAGCAGGAGACCCTACACCATTTCTGAGAGAGGGCAGTCCAGTCTCTTCCTGAAAGCTTCCAAGGATGAAGCTCCCACAACTTGAATATAGAATACCAGAGGCGAAAGGGATCTTGTAGGTCACCTAGTCCACCCCCGCCCACCCAAGCAGGAGACCCTGGGATTCCAATTATTTTCTACGACTGGTTCTGTGGACTGGGGGTGTGTGGCAGGGGATGCATCCCACCAAAGGAAGAATAAAAAAAAGGGTCAAGAATCACACCTCCAGGGTTAATAATCCAAAAAGAGAGAAAAGCCTGTATTGCACCACAAATTAGGCACCACAAATTAGGTCTCACTCAAGCCATTGCGCATCCATTGTTAAAAGAGTCCATCCATTATGTACACAGAATTGAGTGGCCTACCCAAAGAAGCCACCTAAGGGCTTTTCCTATAGACATGGACAACCAACCCCCGGGGTTAATTCAGGGTCTCTGTACAAGGAAGGAAAAGTGCATTCGTTTGCTACAACCCGTCTCCGCCTTGCTCGGCCCGCTTCCCCGCTCAAAAGGAAGGCGGTGAAGGCCAGCTCTTCTTTTAGAGGATTACCTGAAGACCCCAGGCCTCAAAGGGAATCTCTGGCCAGCCATTTCCAAAAGCTGGTGGGAAAAAAAAAAAGAGACTAGCTGCTTAGCAATGCGCAGGAAAACAGTGGCGTGGGACTACCAAAATGTCCTCCCCCCCCCCCCCCGCCAAAGAAAGGCCCGCTGGGACCTTTTCAGCCGGTCTCTAAATAGTTAAAAACACTGCAGTTTTATTTGCTCAAAGTAGGGTGGTTTTAAGTGGGTTGGGGGGGAAAACGTGGCTGCTTTTAAGTTCGAACCAGCTTTGGGCGCTCCGGGGTATAAATGTACCCATTTGAAAAAAGATTATTATTTTTTTTTAAAAAGCCACACGGGTTTTATGAATGTCCATGCTTCCTTGCGGCTAAGAAGAGCGTGGCTGCAATTAGCCTGGCTTTGCCACTCATCGCTGGGACGGCTGTCGAGGGGGAAGTTAGGTGCTTTTTTTGGCTGCCACGCCCATCCAATTTCCATTTCCTTCCCCGCCTGGCCACTGATACATCTGTTTATTAGTTTAAAAAAAGCTAGAGCGCCACAAAGGCCTGTTTAAAAACTGTTTTTCTTTGAAGAAGAAGAAGAGAGAGAGAGAAAATAAAACTTTAGAACTCCTTCCCTCCTCCAAAACCTTGGCAGCTTCAACGGAGCCTGTTAGTAACCTTTCCCTAGAGTGTGTAGTGTTGATAAGTTGAGCGTGGTGGGCAGAATTGCTTCTCCATCCTCCCTAAGGACTGCAATGCCGCCAGAAAGAAAATGGGAAAGACTCTCTATCCCTGTTGTACGTCGCTGGAGAGGTTGGTGGCTTGCAAAAGCCCCAAAAGGCACCTTTAAGATCCTGCCTGTAGTAAAACTCGTCCCACAAAAGCAGGGGGGAGAGAGGCCCTCCTTTCACAGGTCGGCTTTGTGTAAACTTCTTCCTCTACCCCACCAAGTTCGTGGCGTGACATCACCGCCATCAAAAAAACCACCATAGTCGGCTGCATCTTTTCATAGGGGAAAGAACAACCACCAATACCATCCCCCCCTCCCACCAAACCCAACAAATCAGGAGCCAGAACCGTCTTCAGGACCACATCATCTTTGGGTTGGAGACGGAAGGCCGGACGCTGCCCCTGGGAAGCGGCTTGGAACCGAACCAGGACATCTGAAAGACGGAAAGGTCAATAATTGGGAGGAGTGGTCACGATTCTCGGGAAACGTCCAGAGGTGGGATTTACAGGTGGAAGGGGTAAGGGAGGGAGGCACAGTGGTTACAATGCAGTAACTCACTGCCCACTGCCAGCAGTTCGATCTTCACTGGGTCAAGGTTGACTTACAGAGTCAGCCTCTTAAAGAGGCTGTAAAGCACTGGGAAGCGGTATATAAGTCTAAGCGTTCTTGCTATTTGGGGAAGTATGTTAAGGGTTCAGGATGAGCCTCGTTCCATACCAGGTACGTATCCGAGCATCGGTGGCCCCTTACCTTGTACTCCAAGGTTTCCTTGACCATGTTTTCTTCCTCTGGGGAGAAGTTGAGCAATACAGACAAAGCCTTGATCAAATGAAGTGCCTGGAACACCACCAGAGAGACCACCAGGTTACCAAAAACGGATCGTTTTTTTTAGACAAGGTAAATTGGATCGCTGAAGTAAGCGAGGACAACTGACTAGAAACCAAAGCTCTTAGCCTTAAAAAAAAAAAAAAAATCAATTTCTCTTCTGAATTCCCAGCAGTGGCTTGCGGGTCATTTTTCATGGACCTAAATTATAAATGTGCCAAAATTTAAAAGTGCAACGTCCTTCACTCTAAACCTTTACTGCAAATGTTCCAGCTTTGAGACGTGGCCGTACAATTTATAAATAGAGGTTCCTTTGTCAAGGTAATAACCCATTTTCTTCTCAGTGTTGGTCTTTTCTCACCTTCCTTTTATAAGACCCCCCTTTATAAGATCCCCCTGCACAAAAACCATGAAGATAAACTAAGGTTCTCTCTCTATATATATATATCTATATCTATATCATTATCTTCTATCTATCTACCTACCTACTACCTATCTATCTTTTCCCCCTTTTACCTCTGATTCCCGGCAGGACATAAATTTTAGCACCACGTGCTTCAAATACTCGAAGTTGATCTCTCGGGAATCGCTCAGATCCGAGTTGTTTGTTACAGTCAAACCCGCCGTGGGCACTTCAGGGAGTTCCCCATCAGGTCTAATTTTCTGAAAGGAGAAAAAAACGTAAGTGCTGGACTGAAGAGCAAGAGGGGGCTGTGCAGAGTGCAAAGTCTCTAAGTCGAGGAGTATCTGTACTGGGGTCTGATGTCACTTATATGGGGCTCCAGGACCGGATCATAAAATAACAGCCCAATCCGCCCCCCGCCCCCCACAAGGATCAGACCAAAAGAAGGGCTGAATTGAATTACAGTCATCAACGTGCCTGCTTTAAAATCATCTCTATCTCTTTAAAATAATGGAGAGGGACCCCCGTGGAATCCCTGCCCAACTGTGATTGACAGGCCGGTGGATCAGAATGGAGAGCATCTTCTCAAGGTGTCCGTGGAGATTCCCAGTCATCCATCAAGTCATGGTTCTCCCAAAGGTGATCTTTTCAAGAGGCAACTGGACTTACTGGTCCAGTTTTTTTTTCCTGAAAAGAGCACCTTGGGGGCATCTTCTCAATCCAAACGGGCTAATGGGGAACATCACGGCCTGTCAGACGCGCAATTTGATTGCTTGGACCTTTGGAATTGCAACCTGGAGCAAGCTCTGAGATGGTGCTGGAGCAACAACAACGGCTAAACATACAGCAACCAACCTTGTTTGGGTGGCCCCTGTCTGTGTGTGTCCCCACCAAAAAGCAAAGAGAACTGACAGGTATTCATTCGGGCCACGGTGTGCGGCTGTTGAACAGAAGCACATGTGTGGAGTGTTGAAGCATGGAAGCCAGGCTTAGTGAGGATAGCAATAGCCGTTGGACTTATATACCGCTTCGCAGTGCTTTCCAGCCCTCTCTAAGTGGTTGAGAGTCAGCCTCTTGCCCCCCAACAATCTGGGTCCTCGTTTGACCCACCTCGGAAGGAGGGAAGGCTGAGTCAACCTGGAGCCTGGTGAGATTCGAACTGCCAAATTGCAGTCAGTCAGCAGAAGTAGCCTGCAGTACTTCCCTCCAACCACTGCGCCCTCACGGATAAATTTTATCTGGAAAGGTTGATACTCACAAGCTCTTTCTGCAACGTTTTTTTCAGCTCTGCCATTCTCTGCTGCAGCTGCTTTATCATCTAGCAGGAGGGAGGAAAGGAAAGAGATATCGAGTCCCCCAAACTTCCAATGATAACCTTCCCCCCCACCAAAAAAATCGAAGTCACTGAGCACCTCGAGAGAGGAGGGGGGAAAAAAGACCGAGCAAAATTCACAGTCCAAGCTGCTATTTTTACCTTTGGGAAGGAAAGAGCCAATTTCCCTCCATTTTTCTATTTTTATTTTTTTAAAAAAAAACCAGATAGCCCTCAACTTACAAGAGTTTGTTTAGCGACCATTCAAAATTACAACGGCACTGAAAAACGGGCCTTATGACCAATTTTCATATGACAACCGTTGTGGCATCCCCTTGGACACAAAATTCAGACGCTTGGCCTCTGACTCCTATTTCTTGCAGTGTCCCATGGGATCCCCTTTTGCAATCTTCCAACAAGCGAAGTCAACGGAGGAACCAACAGACCCCGTGTTTGATGGCATTCAAGGCTGAGTTCCCACAAGTTAACTCCTAAAACCAGGCTCATGGAATACAAAGAGGTTGCGTTCCACCAACTTGGTGATGGTGGCTTAACTACAATTCCCAGTTGGAATAGCCATGCTGAAAGAGGCTTGGAGCTACAGTTCCTTAAATCTGGAGGACATCAACTCTTCAAACGGGAAAGAGAAATTAGTCCTTTCCTTGGTCGGGGTGGAAAACCCCAGGACCCCTGGTTAATATTTCTAGGCAGAAATGTGAAATTGGCTTCTCTTGGAAAAACTGAAATGAACTCTTCGACACAGCCTTCTGGTCCGGTGTTACTGCGCTTGCAAAAGAGCCCATGTCAACTCACAGAACATTTCTATGCCTGTTTGAGAGTTGCCATGAACAGGGGAGCGGGAGAATTTGAAGGAGCAGTGTGGCAGTTTAAAACCTAAAGTGCATTCCGTTTTTATCTTGCAAAGATTGTAACTAAGCTACTGGAATTTCTGCCCTGAAAATCCCTAATTGGAGAACATGATTGATGACCCTCAGCTATGAACATGTTTTGTTGGAGAATATGAATTATGACACACCCAGAAGGGGGGAAACCAGGGTCACAGGTGATAGTGAATTACATGTCTCAGAATCGGCGTCATACAGGCCATGCCGGCATGTTTGCTCCGATTAAATTCTTTGAAGTTTTTGAGCTCGAAGCTCATGATTTAATTAGGGCAACTGCCTGGAATCCTGACAGCCCATCTGAATTAACCTTGGAATAAAAACAACTCCTGAGAAAAAGATCAACAGAGAAGACAACAGACCAGGATAAAAAAAAAAAAAAAAGTACCAAAACCAACCCAGTCTTCACCTTGTTTTTTTCCACTATCTGCTGTTCCAGGTCTTGGTTCTCCTTCTGGAGTTGGACTGCATCTGAGGAAACCAGTTCTCCGTTGGCTTCCGGCTCTCCATCTTCCGAAAGGTGTAACTGGTCTTCCAAAGCCATAGAGGCTAGTTCTAACACCGCAGCCTGTACAGCAAGAAGGAATTCAGTTCAGTTATCCTGGATCTTTTTTTTTTTTTTGTAAAGCAACGTAGGAGCTCCTCTAACCCACCAGGGTAAGATTCATCAGACCGTCTGCATTTGAAAGATAAGGGTCGCTGTTTTAAAGGCAGCCCAATCCACCATTTTGGATGGAGGGCACCATTGGTTTGAAAGAGTCCATTGTGAGAAACGGAAAAATAGCCTCTTGGACTACCAGAGTCTATAGGACTCAGAAGGATAGCAGGCCCCCCACAAAAGGCTACACGAACCAAAGTTTTAGACAGAAAGATTTCAATGTATATCAGAACTATTTGTGATCCTGCTAAGCTGCTGCTGTGAAATGTGATTTTGCAAAAGTACGTGGTTTTGAAAGCCGCGAGAAATCAGGAACTCAAAGCAGCTGATGGAGAGAGGTTTGAGATGTACATGGGGTATATGGGGAGACGGTTTGTCAGTAAGGAAGGACAAGGAAGTAAGTTGTGAAATGTGTGCAGAAAACTATAAAAAGAATGTCTTGGGATGAGTTCAGGGCCGCTGGCCAGAGCTACTCCTTGCTGGACTCAGCTGTCAGTGGACTTCATGGCAATAGGTTATTGATAGAAGTTATGACGTTCATGTTCCAAGTTGCTCATGAAATAAACTTCTGAATCTTAATGTAAGAATTGGTTTTTTGAATTGCTCTCTCCTGTTTCTTTTATTGGGATATTTTTTATGACCCCATCTATGTTAGAAACCGACACCCATCTCTCAACAGGAAGGTGGAAATTCGACACCTCCTACCCCCAATTTACAATGGAGTCCTTTTGGCTGTTCCAAGAAGATGCCACACCTCTGAGGTCACAAATAAACACCCCCAGTAACCACGGATGGTTCTCGGAGAGGGTTAAGACAAGGGCAGCTTCCAACAAACTTAACACAACCTTTGGGAAGTCCACGGGAAGGACTTCTTCTTTTAAAATTCACTCACTTGCTTCTCCCTGGCTAGCAGGCACTCCTGCTGTTCCTGGAGAGCCCACAGCTGCTTCTGCAAGGCGGCCTCCTTCTCCGCCGCCTGGCCCTGGCACGTCTCGAGGCTGGATCGCAGCTGATGCGTCTGCAGCAAAAGCAGGTCATGACCTGGAGGAAAAGAGACAGAGGTGAACACTGGAGTTGGGGAGAAGCTGCTTCAGGGCTCCCATTACAATGGGATAAAGAAAGGCAGTGTGCAAAGAAGGCAGCTCCATCTTCAGAACATCCTGTGAACTTTCTTGAGGGTAGTAACTGTAGATGCTGGGGGTGGAACTTAAGGCTAGCCAACTGTGAATATTTACACCAGGGGTGCCCAACCTTGGCAACTTTAAGACTTGTAGACTTCAACTCTCAGAGCAAAGCTGCCAAGATTGGACACCCCTGATTTACATGTTTAAATCCTCTATTAAATCCTCTATGTATATTTATGACTATCTCATTTTCTACTCCTTTCCCCAAGTCAGCATTCTTTTGTCTGTAGGAATCCTTCCCATTCTTTTCTGGAGAAAGAGTTTCCGGTGTGCATGGAATAAACAATGACTGTGTTGAGCTTGGATTATGAATTGTTGGGCAACGCATAGGAAACAGTGACTGCCATCTCTGATTTAAGATGTTCACACATTGGGGAACAATGGTATAACTGGATAGAACGGAAATAGATTAAAGATAGTTATTAACCATAAGTAAGAAATAAAATAAGAATGTAATTATGCATAATTTTATAGCTGTAAATAATGTACAAATTACTGCCATAAGAGAATCACTAACAAATTGCTGTTGCTGGGTGATATTTTTTTTGATGTTTTTAATGTAATAAAAGTTTAATATAGTTTAAAGGGGGGGAAAAGGAAAATGAAGGAATTTAAGATAAACAATTTATAGATTAAATGTATTTGCACAAATTATATATATATATATATATGTGTGTGTATGTATGTATGTAATGTATGTATATATGTATATATGTGTGTATATATATATATATATATATATATATATATATATATATAATTTGTAAATATGCACAAAAGATAGAAATGTATGAGATTGATGTCACAGAACTGTTAATGTAATGATTATCCTTTTGTTCTTAAAATACATAAAAGACTAATAAAGGTTATTAAAAAAAAGATGTTCACACATTTAAAACCTGAATAATGCTAATCATGCTCAACACTGCAAGCTAAGCTGGGGCTCCATGGAAGTGAGAAGGCAGACACATCCAATGAGAGATTTTGAGAGAAGCCAAAAAAAATAAAATAAATGCTCTCTGCATTGGTGCTGGCAAATAGTCTCACCTTGCCTTAAGGATTTTGCCTCTTCCTCCCATTTCAGGAAACCTTCCGTTTGGGCTGCAATCTGTTGCTCCTTTTCCTGTAACAACGAGGTCAGATCTGCCAGCTGTCCAGAAGAAGGAGAAAAAAAATGTGTCACTTGTTGTCAGAACGGGATGCCACTCTAAGCGTTGTCGCTATGATGTCTGGTTAAAACCCATCCTTCAGTTTCCTTAGAAGCCTGGTCTTGTCTCATCACTTGCACCTTCTTCCTTGTTCAAACTTCACACACCCTTCAAGTGTTTACCAGGGTCAAACCTTCGCCTGAGACTAATGAAGGCTGCATTTTTAGTTCTGGTGCAAAGTCGATGAGCCGAAAGGTTCCACCTCCTGCCTGCCAAAGGCCACCGATCTGGGCTCCATGGCTCATACCTCCAAGCCACGATGCGCTGCCTACCTGTTGCTGCAGCGCCTTGCCCTGTTTCTGGGCCTCCTCCAAGGCTTCAGTGCTGCTGCTTAGTTGTGCCTGCCAAGCAAGGAAGAATTCTGGGATTAGAAGGCAGATCATTCCCAGTTAGGTGCAAACAGGAGAGGGATGAGATCCCCTCCCCTCCCCCCCCCCCCAGAAATGAACCCCGACTCCAAACCAGGGGAGACGTTTCCCTCATGCCACGGGTCAGAACGGTAGTCCTTGACTTACAACAGTTTCCCTTAAGAGCCAGGTTACTAATGTGACAACTGCAGGAATTCAGTGGTTAGCCACTGGGGCAAGAAAGGTCACGAAATGGGCCAAAATTCACTCAACGACTTAGCTCACTTAGCGACAGAAATGTTGGGCTCAATGGTCGTCATGAGTCGAGAACTATCTGCATTGGGGGTTGGGCCACCAGCAATTTTTCTTCCCCCCCCCAACTCAAATTAAGCAGATATCTAGAAAGACATAGGTGGGTGGATTGATAAGTGAAAAGAAACAGAAAGACACACAGACAGAGAGAGAGAAAGAGAGAGGGAGAGAAAGAAAAGGAGAAAGGAGAGAGAGAGAGAAAGGGAGAGAAAGAAAGAAAAGGGGAGAGAAAGAGAAAGAGAGAGTGACAGAGAAAAAGAGTGGGGAGAGGAAGAGAGACAAGGGGAAGAAAAGGTAGGCAGACAGAGGGATAAATGGCTGAGTGAATGGAGCTGCTATTCTCATCCAGTGACAGAGGTGGACAATGAAAGGAGCCCCTGAAGGGCTTGGGGTCAATGACCCCAAAGGGCACAATCCCTGCTGGCACGCTGGACGGAGGCCCTCACCAGGACTAAAAATCTTGGCTCCCACCTTGACTCTTTCCAGTTCAGCCTCTCGATGTCTTAAGGAATTTTCCAAATCTCCGCTCCTGTCCTTCAGTTTGGCGTTTTCTTTCTCCAGCTGGTCCTGAGAAGGGAGAGGAAGCAAATGCAAACGCCTGGAGGAAGGAAGGGGGCCCCCTCCTTAGGGCCCCCCAAGCTCACCCAGAGCTAAAAAGCACGAGGTGCCAGTGCCAGTGGTGGGGTTCTGTGGGCGTGGCTTGGTGGGCGTGGCAGGGGAAGGATATACTGCAAAGTCCCCCTTCCCTCCCCACCCCACTAGCCTGCTTTCCAGCTCCGTTCTCCTGGGCAGGGCAACCCAAGGAGACCCAGCTGATCATCTGGGACTCAACGGGTGACAGAGAAGAGATGGAGCTGGCGGGGCCAGTCAGAAGTGGTTATTTTGCTAGTTCTCTGAACTACTCAAAGTTTCCTCTCCTGGTTGTCCAGGACCGGTCAGAACCTCTGCTCCAAACCACCACAGTCATGAGGGGAGGTGGGGGGGGGGGTCACAGAGAGCTTTGAAAGGGAAGAGCAAGGAGAAAGGCGCACTCACGGACTTCTGCCGGGCAGACTCCCTTTCCAAAGTCTGGGCAGCTTCGAGGTCAGAAGCCTCCTTTTCCAGCTGCTTCACTTGCTCCACCCACTGAGACTGCATGGAAGAGAGGCCTTCCTGGGATCGGACCCGCTCCGACTCCAGATCCACTTGCTAATGGGAGGGGAGGAAGAGGAGACAGAAGGGGGTTAAATGGGGGAAGAGAAAGGAAGAGAGAAAGGAGAGAGGGAAGAAGGAAAGGAAAGATGAAAAGGGAAGGGGAGGAGAGGAGGAAGGGAAGGAAGGAAAAGAAAGGAGAAAGGAAAGAAGGAAAGTTGGGAAGGGGAGGGGAGGGGAGGATGAAGGGGAGGAAAAGAAGAGAGAAAGGAGGGAGGAAAAAGAAAAGGAAAAGAAAGAATAGAGGAAAGAAGGAAAGGAAAGGGAAGGGAAGGAAAGGAAAGAAGAAAGGAGGAAGGGAAGGAGAAAGAAAGAACAAGAGAGAGAGTGAGAAGAAAGAAAGAAAGAAAGAAAGAAAGAAAGAAAGAAAGAAAGAAAGAAAGAAAGAAAGAAAGAAAGAAAGAAAGAGGTAATTCTAACACTCCAGGGCATAACTGCTTAGAAGAAGAATCTGAAACTAAACTTCATGGAAGACTTGAAACAAAACGGGATTATTCAACTCCCGGCTGAGGCAAACGGTCCCTTTTGCCTCTTCTCGCTGCCTCACCTTCTGAAACGGAGCCTCCCCGGCGCTTACCAGTTTTTGGATCTGCAGCTCTTTCTCCCTGAGCCCGTCTTGGCTCTGGGCCAGGCCCTCCTGGGCCAGCCGAAGGGCTTGTTCCAAATCCTGCAGCTGCAAAGGGAGGAGAGGCTGTTTTCTCCCTTGGGCTCCTGCCGCCCTTGGCTTCCTCCCTCCTGCCCTGCAAAGGGTCCCCGGGAAGCCATTGGTTTACCTGCTGCCACCTGCTCGCCTGGAGGCTCCGGTGGGATTCTTCCTCCTCCCTCCGGCCGGCTTCTTCCGTGGCCAGCCTGCACTTCAGCTGGTCAATCTGGAGAGAGTAAGACACACCTCTTGCAGGGGGAGCTTTCCCTCCAGGAAGAGGGAAGGGACGACCCCACACGCGACCGGGGACGGTGGCCTGGCTTCAGGGAATAGGGGCAAAGCAAGCAGTTGGCACTCAAAGCGGATTTAAAAGGAATCTCTCCCACCTTTACCAAGCCAAGAATCCCCCCCCCCTCCCAAATATATATATATATATATATATATATAAGCCATGGAATCTCTTCCTTTTTGGCCCAACGAGACTCTTGGGAACTGGTAAGATTGATTCTGCATGGTTCTACCTGAGTTTCAAGGAGATTTAGGGTCTCATGACCAGTTTGGGCTGCCAGGAGCTCTTGTCGAGTGTCTTCCAGGCTCTGCTCTAGAGCACTTTTCTAGAAGGAAGGAAGGAAGGAAGGAAGGAAGGAAGGAAGGAAGGAAGGAAGGAAGGAAGGAAGGAAGGAAGGAAGGAAGGAAGGAAGGAAGGAAGGAAGGAAGGAAGGAAGGAAAGATAAAGGAGAGAAAGAAAGGAAGGAAGGAAGATGGGAAGAGGGAGGGAGGGAAGGAAGGAAGGAAGGAAGGTATATTACCTCCTCAGAAACTGATGGTGAGCCAACCAACAACACAAACCAATTAACATTAAAGAACACCCATAACAAATTAGAGATTGTGCAGATTAAATCCTTTTCCGTCTTGTTAATTCTATCCAAATAATGACAAGATCAGCAAATTCACCCTTATCAGAGGCATTGGGTTTCAACTGCTATAATTTGGCAAAGGAATGAGAGAGGTCCCAACCGCTGGAAAGCCACGTGTTGAAGGGAACTGGGCTAACCAAATGAAATTTGCCCAAAGGGGATGAGTCGAACATTCAAACTAAGTTTGCCCATTTCTGAGACCCATTACAAGTTCAAGCAAATGGACTTCCTGCTCAATCCTTAAAAAAAAAAAACCTCAAAAAAATCCACCACCATCTTCTGTATTTCAGAGTGGATGGAGCCCAGGAGAGATTCCCAACAGGAAAACAGATTAGCCAACATGTCCCTCTGCCAAATTTGTGGCGGGCTCTTCAACTGTGTCCACTTGAGGTCTCTGCCTCAAGGTGGACTTGAGTTCACTTCTCTTGAGGTCCAGCCTTGAGTTTCTGCCTAACCTGGATCTCACAAACCGGTGGGACTTAAACCCTGTGACGTTTGAAGACCCGTAAGACTCTCTCAGAGGGTGGCCCGCCTCAGTTGACCCCTCTTCCCGCCGTCCCAATCCATCTCCACTCACCTCCCTGAACAGCTCCTGGAAATGTTCATCCCCGGAGAGGCTGCCTTCCAATCGCTTCTCCAAGATGGCCACCTTCTCCTGCAGTTGGTCCACCAGCTGCGTCTTCTCCTCCACTTGGACCGCCATCTGTTGGAGGACACACAGAGAAGGTGTTTGGCAAACCCGCTGGCTCGAGAGGCTGTTGGGCAAACCTGCCTTGGGAGGAGGAGGAGCACAGTCTGCCTTCTCTGGCCTGAAAGACGTTGGGTGGTCACATCAGACCTTCTTCCTTACATTTAAATAGGAGCCAGCTGTGTGCAGCAGCTGCCAAAAAAGCCAACACACTTCTAGGCTGCATAAACAAAGGGACGGAATCAAGACCAAGGGAAGTGTTTGGTAAGGCCACACGTGGAAGGTAAAAAAGATGTTGAGGCTCTAGAAAGAGCGCAGAGAAGAGTAACGAAGATGATTAGGGGACTAGAGGATGAAACAGTTGCTGGAACTGGGCATGTCTAGTCTGATGAAAGGAAGATCTAGGGGAGACAGAATAGTACTGTTCCAATATCTAAAGGGCTGCCCCAAAGAAGAGGGAGTCAAGCTATTCTCCAAAGCATCCGAAGGCAGGACAAGAAGCAACGGGTGGAAACTCACCAAGGAGGAGAAGCAACCCTCTTAGAACAATCACCTGACCAAAATTCAGACACTTGGCAACTGATTTGTGCAATAAACACAAATCCATAGGGCAAACCAGGTTCACTTAATGACTTAAAGAAACAGCAGGGATTTGTTTAATGGCTGTGGTTGTGCCGTAACGTGGGCAAAGCTCCCTTTAACAACGATGCTCGCCTAGCGTTATAAACGTGAGGCTGGCTTGTATCTGCTTTTTCTGTTTGTTTATTTGTCCGGTTCGTGGCCTGGCCATTCCTCGGAGCCCAAAGCTAAGCAGGGGAATCCAAAGGAAGAGAAATCCTGACGTCAAAAACTCCACCTGCCCGCCGCCATGTTTAAGGCCACGAGCCGGAGAGCTCTACCTTTTGCCTTTGCTCTTGAAATTCCACCTTCAGGGATTGGTGTTCTTCCTGCAGCACGTCCAGGTTCTTCTCCGCACTAGAGGCGACCAGCTGAGCCTAGGAGATTCAAGGGAAAAAAAAGGTCCTGAAATCTTCTCCAGGACATCTGGTGGTGCCAAGGTGGGGTATTCAGCCAGTTCAGACCAGTTCTGGAGACCCGGTAGTGGAAATTTAGAGCGGTTTGGAGAACCGGCCAACCCCATCTCTTCTTCTCTGCCTCATAAAATTTGTATGTTTATGTTGAAAATAACAAAAAATAAAAAAAAAACTTATTTGGGGAAAAAAGGACACTGGATTTCACACGGCTGACCTTCTGCAGATCTACTGACACGCATTGGACGTAGGATTGCAGCTCTTGGCTCCGTTCTTCCAAGCTGCTGATCTTGTTTTTGGTGCTCTCGCTGGCATCGTTGAGCTCATCCCTGCGATGGGAAGGCAGGAAGAGAAACTTTTGAGCTACAGGTCAAATTCAGAAGCTCGAGTCCAGCTCTGCTTCTGCTCCCCACCCCATCCAGCTCACCCCATCGCCTCCTACCTTTCCATTATAAGGTCTCCTAGCTGTTGTTGCAACTCCTGGACCTCTCTGGCCAAGCGTGAGGACGAGTCCTGAGCGGCTTGGAGCTCGTCTCGTGTTTGTAGCAGCTCCTGGGTGGAAGATCTCAGCGCTCCCTCCATCTGGGCCAAGGACTCCTCCTTTTTCAGAAGCTGGGTGTTTAACAAGGAATTTTTTTTTATTTTTTTAAAAATAATAGTTTATTCTAAGAAAGGTTTGGGGGTTTTGTTTTGTTTTTAGAATAGAATTCTTTATTGGCCAAGTGTGATTGGACACACAAGGAATTTGTCTTCGCTGCATAAGCTCTCAGTGCACATAAAAGATATACGTGATTAACCGTGATCACCGTCATCATAAGTGCATTCATCGCGTTAAAGTTAAAAGACAAACTCCAATTTAAAACAAAAACAAAAAGAAGAAAAAAAACATTTAAAAAGGGTCTTAGGAGAAAGAATAACACCCATACACATAGTCCCAAAGGTGCTTTTTTTTTTTCCTTTCTTTCTTTCTTTCTTTCCCAGAGGCAACTGGACTTTCTAGTTTTTCTTTGAAGACATTTTGCTCCTCATCCAAGGAGCTTCCTCGGCTCAGAGCTAATTCTTGAATGCCGATGATGATGATGTGTGTAAATGACATTTGGAAGGAACTCTTTCAAATGTGAGATGCTTAAGACGGAGGGGGGGGGGCGGTCCTCTCAGCCCAGCAAACACTGCCAACTTGGATAAATTGTGGCAGGGAAAATGATAAAGATCTTGCAGGTTGACACAGACTTCAGATAACTGAGTTTGGGTCATGAAACGTCTGCAAGGCAGCAACCAAGCTCAGAGAACGCCCAGGACTCCTAAAATCGTGTTGAGCTAGAATTTTTTTCCCAAGTAGTTCACCCCGAGTCTTTTGAAAATGCTCAAGGAGATACTCAAGCTGGCCATTGGTCAATGTCCAAAGGAGACTGTTGACATGGCGATTACACAGTCAAGACCGAGCGTGTCCAATCCGTAGCCCTGGGCAGCTAGTAAATGCAGCCCCACCAGATTGTAAAAACACAAAGGAAGCGTGTTACGAAGTGTGTCAAACGGAGCCTTCATGGTGACTTGCATTCAAAACAGGATGGAATGAAAGGGTTTGCCCACCGATTTGCGGGGTGGGCTGGGGAAGAAAAGAAGGCACGATTCAAAGTAGAAAAAAAAAAACAATAATATTAAGAGTGAGCATGGTGCCTTTGGGGCCAGAAGCCAGAGCTCCATCAAACCACATCCCGGAAGAAAACGTGGAAACTCAGCCCAAGGCGCCCCAACCTGAAGGAAATCCTCACCATGTGCTTGATTTTGGCAAGCTCCTGTTGTTGGAAGCCTTCCAGCTCATCAATCTCATCCCTCTTCTGGAACAGATTCAAACTCTGCTCTCTCATTTCTTGCAACTGGGCCGAAAGAAGCCGCCTCTCCTGTTTTAGCAGCCAAGGCACAAGGATTTTGGGGGTGGGTGGGAGAGAAAAGAAAGAAAAATAAGGAAGGAAAGTCCAAACCTAAGGGCCAAACCTAAGGAAGTTTGAAAAGAGAGGTAAGGAGGGGCAACTCCTGCAGATGTTCAGGGTCTGGAAATCCAGTCTTAGGAGATGCAACATTTCTGAAGGGCCCACAAGGATTTGGGGATAGTCCCAAGGCTGGATCACTTGGAAACAGTTCTCTTTGGGCCCTCACATCCACCCTAAAATCATTGTTTCCTTCCTGCAGCACCTCTTAGAGACCCAAATGTCCGCAATCTGAGCCTCCACCCCATCTCCTTGCTCCCCGGTGTGGATGAGTCTCCCAAGGCCTGGATTCTGGAGGTTCCCATGTTTGCCCATCCTCCTCACCTTTTCCAGATGGGATAGTTTTTCCCGCCACTCCTGGGGAAAAAGAAAGGGACAACTCAACATCAGCATGGCTACTCGGAGCGCCAGCACAAAAGAGGCACACAAGGACTGGAAAGACTCAAAGAAAAAGCAAGGAACGGGGTAGAGACCAGCAAGGCCCACAGGAAAGAACCTCAATGCTCAAACACCTGCTCTGACATCATGAGAGAGAAAGAGAGAGAGAGAGAGAGAACGATGCTCATGCTACATCACAGAGAGGACCTCCTTCCTTAAAGGCACAGTCATTATTTACATTAGAGGTGGAGACCCTTTGACAGCTGCATACAACGTAACTTCATTTTAAAGTATGCTGATTAGTGTACAATCGAAGTGACAATGAAGTCATTCTAAGGCTTGAGTTCTATGCATATTTCACATTTCTTAATCGCCCATCGTCCTCACAGAGAGAGGCCCTTTCAGAGGAGGGGAAGCATTCCCACAAGGAATTCTTAAAAGGACAGGAAAGGGGAGGTTTTTCTCCCCCGCACAACAGAAATGTTGGGCTCCATTGTGGTTGCGGTGAATCAAGAACTACCTGTGTGAAACTACTTCCAAGTGCACATGGAATAATAGCTGCAGCAAACAGAGGTGAAGCAGAGGGCAGGGCTCCCTACTTTTGGGCTGGATACGTGACAAAGTCCAAGGGACGCGGTGTGCAAGCATTTCCTTTGGCCACCCCTGGAAATGGAGATGGAGGAGAGGGGGAACAGCCAGGGAAAACATATCCTCAGTCAGGATATTGGGGGCAAAGTTGGAGACAATAAAGGGATTCTTATTATTTGACTGTGTTGCCTTTGTGCCACTCCCCGGGTCATCACACATGGTTAGATCGCTTTCTAAAGTTATTTTTTCCCTGGGAAAAAAAAACGGAATCCAGAAGAAATCCGTCTCTCTCCACCTTCAAGGCAGAATTTCTGCTGACATTTCACAGACAAAAGCTACTACCTGGTCTTTCTTTTCCAATGCCAGGTTCATCTCTTCCGTCATCTTGCCTAGGCTGGCCTGGTGTGTTTCGTTTTGCTCTTGGAGTTTCTTCACAAAGGCTGGGTGGGCGACAACAGAAGGCATGAATTGTCGTGTAAACTGGGTCCACAACGGGTCACAAGCCAGCATACACAGAGTCCTTGACTTACTGACTGCAGCTGAACCCGAAACCTTGGTTGCTAAGTGAGACAGGTTTTACAACCTTTTTTTAACCGGGGCTGTTAAACAATTCCAGCTTCCCTGTGGACAAAGGGATTCGTGGGAATCCCCGGCACACTGCAGCAGTCATAAATATAAATCAGTGGCCAAGGGTCTGAATCGTGATCACTTGGCCATGGGGATGTTGCAACGGGCATGTGAAAACTGGTCATAAGTCGCTTTTTTCAGTGCCATTGTAACTTTGAATGGTCACAAAATGAATGTTAAGTCAAAGACTACCTGTAGTTTATGAAACTGAAATAAAGCAGCAGCCCAGCAAATGAGCAGCCTAAGAACAATGCTGCCCCATGCTATATTATAATTTTAACATTGTTCTTCTGAGGTTTCTAATGCTTTATCAAATGGGAAATAACAGGTAACATACAATCTTGATGTGTTTCTAATGCATTTTCAAGCTTCTCCTTGATCTTCTGCAGGTTTCGGACCTGTTCAGCGTAATCTTAGTGGAAGGACGAGGTGGCACCAACCAGTTACGGACAGACAAAGGGAAAAAGAAGACAGGAATTTGATATTTTAAAATACAAATGGAAAGGAAGAATGCTTTTTATCATCTTGGAATCATAGCCTCCTCCAGGCCAATAGCAAGGGTATCACCATCGTTACAAATACGAAGGCAGACGAGACAGAACGGAACGTAAAATAAAATTGCCAATAAAAGGAATATTTTACCCACGGTGCAAGGGAAGGGGCAGGGTTTTTTGAAAGCCTCTATTCCCCACCAATGTCAAGCCCCAGTGTCAGATCCAGAATTACTACGGACTTTCCCAATTTGATGCTTTCCTAAATAAAAGAAATTGTTTTGGGAGATATGGACTTTGCTCTTTTCTTTTTAAATCCATTTAAAAAGAAAAGAGCAAAGTCCACCTCCCAAACAATTTCATCACCTGACATTAATGTCATCACCTGACATTATTCTGGATCAATATAGCTTCTGGCCCATTGGGGTAAATTGCAAATAGCCCTTTCGGATACTTCACGGGAGGAATCTCCCAGAGATCACCCACCATTCCATTGTGCAATAGGAAAGCCGCAGCTACGTCGACCAAAAGTGTGGGTTTTGAAACAAGAGCTCAAGTAGAAGAGTAAATAAGGTTGCTGGAGTAGAACTGAGGCCACGGAAACTTCACGGAAGGACTATGGGCCATTCACACCCTTTGGCTAGCCTCGTGAGGCTGCTACAGGGAGAAAAGTGGAGGTAGGAGGCCTACTGAAGCAGTATTGAGCTTTGGAAGGAAGCTCTGGCATATATGCAGGGGTGGGATTCAGCCAGGACAGACCGGTTCAGATGAACCAGTAATTCGCAAAGCGCGTCCATCTATCAAGACTATGGGATCTTTGAGATCAGAGAAATGGAGCATCTATGTTTTTTTTTAACTAGTCCTAGCCCTCTTCGCACGACAAAAAAACATACCGGATAGCTTAACTTCTAGTTTCCGTATTTGTTCATTTCTTCGGTACAGTTGGGATGACAGGTCTTCTCTGGAACTGCTTCCATCCGATGGCTTGGTAGGAAGAAGACAAAACAGAGACACATTCAGGTTAATTTCGGGAATGAGCCAACCCAGGACAATGTGATAAACAGGTTTGGCTCCTATCTTCCTTTATTTCTTTTTATCTCAGCTTTACTATTTTTATCAATAACCTAAAACGATTTGAAATGATTTCTTCCCACTTCTTGCACCTGGCCTTTTCTCTCCACAAAAAAACAACCCTGTGAGTTGCGTTGGGTTGAGAGTGAATCATCCCTCCGGCTTTCGTGCCTAAGATGGAACTAGAACTCATAATCTCCTGGTGATTGGCCCAAAGTCACTCAGCCAAATCTGATGTCTACGGTGGGACTAGAACTCACTGTCTCCTGGTGATTGGTCCTAAGTCAGGACTAGAACTCGCCATCCCCTTGTTATAATAGATTTGAAAGGACAATGAAACCAACTCCTCATAGACTAATCCAGAAGTAAATAAAAAGGAACACACTGACTCATTTCATGTTTTTATAAACTTCCTCAACAGATTAGTTGAATCCTTTGCCAATGTTAAACATTAGTCACGCTAAGTAATGTGAGCAATTTTCCAAGTGTCTTTTTTTAAAAAAAAATATATATATATTCTCTGGGCTTTACCCAAACAAGACTCAGGTTGTTGTCTTTTTTTAAAATAAGTGATTTTTTGGTCACTGAAAGGTGTGTTTTGAACGCCATCTCTGACACTTACAAAATCGTCCCCAGACTCTGCTCCTGCTGACGTGACGGATTCTTTGCTGACCGATCTGGGCATCCTGGCCAGCCCTCCAGGCCGTGGGGCAGTTGCAGCCCCATCGGCGATCTTCTTTTTCAGTTTGGTAAACATCTTCTTCCAGCTAGGGTGCCCGGCGTTCAGAAACCCAAAGCGCTTCCCTCCCCCCGTCAACTCAAATGGCCCCCAGCAAGGGATGGCAGAGATCTTCCATTCAGTCAGTTCTGTTCCCTCAAGGGGCTCATGATCCAATTGTGCTGGGACATTAAAAACAAACAGAAGACATTTTTGGAAACTGGACAAAACACATGCGTGGATCAAGGTATTTACAGAAATCAGTTTAAGGCTCTATGTGCAGAATAATCAACATCTGTTTGACTGTAGTCCTTATCCTAACAGAATTTTATGGACTGCAAGCAGTTTATCCAATGAGGACGCAGGATCCAATTCTTTGCTGTTCCTTTGATCATCTATTTGGTCCTAATCAAGTATTTCAATCAGCTAGGGGGGAAAACATTAAGGATCTCATATTAAATGAACATAATACACATTCAGCAAGGATAGCTTAAAATGAATTCGTCTATTAATTTAGGGCAAGGAAATATTCCATAATTGCCTTTATTAGTTTTACAAATAATTCATGGCAGCGAACATATCTAAGGCATCTTCCTCCTACAATAGCAACCCTGTTAGGTGAGCTGGGCTAAAAGGGAAGGATTGCTCCAAAGTCACTCAGCTGGCTTTCACAGCTTGGATTCATAATCTCCCTCTTTCTAGCCTGGAGCCTTAACCACTAGACCAAAGTAGCTCCGATCAAAACTTGTCAACTGAATCAAAGTTATACATTCCTTGTCAATTTCCAGTTGGTTGCTTCTTTCTGTACAGTTAACACCAAAAAGAAAGGATGTTTCTTCACGACCCGAAGGAAAAAAAATCCAGTTTTACAACAACAAAACAAGGTTTGTTAAAATCAAAGGAGCGACCGAGACCAAAAAATAAATATCACAAAAAGCATTAGAATATATGGAAGATATTACTGTATGGCTCCTTCTCAACACCTTTGGTTTTGCTGGTTTGAGATATCAGAGGGATTCTGACATTGAGGTGCACCATGGTTTAAATAGCAAAAATAAACCTACCGATGCAGGATATATAAGTTTAAGGACAGCCTTTTCACCAAGCATATAGAGACAATAAAGTTCTCGTGAGCTCAGGATACCTACCTACCTACCTGACACCAATATAAACCACTATGAATAATTCACTGTGTTCCTGGCGACTCTGCAAAAGCTGTCTGACATTAAATACTGCTGCACTGAAACACTGAGCTCTTATCAGAGACCAGAGAAATTTTGACCAAAGAGTCCTTTTGCCATAGTATGCTAAACATTGCTATATCAAGACATTTAGTGGCGTTTGTAAGGTACAGAAACCAAACACTGAACACTTGGGAAATAATAACCATCAGGAATGAAGCATCCCTTGGAGTTCACAATTCCACATTTGGCACGCTTATCTCATTCTGAAAGCAGCAGAACTGAAAGCAGGAAGAAGGTTCATTTCCAAGGCCTAAAAATGCACTCCTCTGTTATAATGGCAGTGCTGAAGGAAAGCAGGACCGGTAAAGCAAGATGTCAATTGGGAAGAGGAGGCATTCAAATGGGCTCCAGATGGACTTAAGGTTAAGGAGATTGTGTGGGGTGGTAGCTTATTTTCCAGAAGACTTTACAACCTCATAACCCGATTCTTCGATGATGCAAGTTTGGGAAATGGTTATATCTGAACTTAGCTTTGGAATGCCAGAAGGACTTTATGACTCCAAAAGGAAAAAACAACAACAACAGCCTGGTCCAGAAAGCAGAGAACTTGAGTAAGATGCTCAAAAACTAAATTGGGTGTGAACTTTTGCACCAGTACTATTCCTTAGCTTACCTGACCTCAACAGGTTATTGCATTGGAGGGAGGGAAGTTAAGTTAAGGAGAGGGAGACAACTAAATACAAACACAATTAAAACACTGCTTGAAGTTCATGTATTGATATGGCCCTCCCAAATTAATGAAACCTACAGTGAAAGAGGATAGGGTGGGGAAAAAAGTGGAATAACCAGGGCATCGAACCCTTTGCGTTTTCTTCCGGTGTCCAGAATATGTCCAGAATATGCTCCTTTGCTCTCCTTTGAGCACATATTTTTGCTGTACCAGTCAACATCAAGAAAAGTCACAACAGCAAGAGAAATAAGCTAACTTTTAAGCCAACATAGCACCACTTATTTATCTCTCTCTCCCCCCTCTATATGCACTCACATGCACACATATTTATGCATGTGTATCTCACGCACAATTTAACTCTCTTCTCTCAATAGATAGATGACAAATATAGATAGATGAATGATATAGGTAGATGATAGACATAGACAGACATATAGCCTACAGTAACCCACAAACACATAGCAATCCTCATATACGTGTGTATACACATATACATGCCTGTATGTGTATATATGTATGTGTATGTGTGTGTGTGTGTGTCGCTGCCAAGCCTGACACACACGATTAAGAAGAACCCAATGCATGACTTGAGGATGGCAGATGAGATTCTGCCGAGGTGTCGCTATAACTTTAAAACCACAACTATTAGTACGTCGGAAAATACCCGAAGAAACCTAAATACCATACATACATGCATACAAATATACACGCACACACATACACAGAAACTCATATTTATATAAACACACACACAAAACATAAACAGCTATACATATTATATATATACACAATATACATATTATATATATAGACAAACACCATACAGAAGCCTGATGATGGCAGATGAGATTCTGCCGAAATGTTGCTACAACTTTAAAAGCACTACTACAATGTGGGAAAATACCCGAACAAAGCTGAATGCCATACATACATACATACCTATGTATGTGTGTATATACACCAGTACGTGTGTGTGTGTGTATGTGTATATACACACACACACACAGAGCAATCCCTCCTAAAATTACCAGGGGGGGGGGGCTGCCTTCAACCAGGCCAGGCAGAAGCAGCCAAGGGGTTCAGGGCGTTGGGCACCTGGGCATGATGAAGACCCCAAACCCAAGTGGGTTGTTGTTCAACCTGTATGGTGGGGGTCTCACCCACTTCCCCCACCCCTCCACCCCCAGGAGACCAAGGCAGCCTACGGGAAAGAGGGCTTAAGGAGGGGGGGGGAGACTTCCCTCCCCCCCTCCCATGCACCCTAGTTGACCGGTTACCCCAAGAATTCAAAGCCTCCGTTTCCCCTATGGAATCCTCCTGGTTTCTTTGTTACCGTACTTACCCTAAAATGAGGGGCGGGGGGAAAAAAGGAGAGGGGCGCTCTAACAGAGAAACCTGACTACCGTAATCCTTGGACAATCCGCGCACAGGCTTACCGAACACTTTCCCCCACCCTTTCAAAAGGGAGAAAGCCAAGCTGGCTTAACCTTTAGTTTTTTAACCGGCGACCGGATAGCCCGAAGCGGCCTACCGGGCCTCAATCCCCCGAAAGAAGAAAAGGAAAAAAAGAAAGGGAAAATAGGTCACGAACGACGCCGAAGGAAGGGACTCACCAGCTGATGGTGACAGAAGGGACAACTCGACCAAGAGCGGAAGCGGAAACGCCGTCTGGGTCTGATTAACCGCCGGCGGAAGTGACGCAGAGGGAAGGAGGAAAAAAAAGGGAGCGCTGGTTCCAAGGGGGAGTGGCCCGGGAGGCCGCACCCCCTCGCGTGATAGAGGAGGTGACGTCACCTTCTCGCCATCCAAGGAGGCCGGGGCGCCCGCAGCGCATGGAACGCGCTGAGGGCGGGCGCCAGGTTGCAGAAGGTCTGGCTTTAAGCATCTTTTCCCAGGTCTTGGAACCATGGTTTGCAGGGAATGTCAGGGCTGAATCGTGGACACTCATCTGCAAGCCACGATAGGTGGTGGAATCATGCTTCCCGCTCAGCCACGCCTCCTTCCCCCCCCCCCCCCCAAAAAAAAACCCTTACCATTTAAGGCATCGATCTTTAGCAACATTTCAGAATTGGCATTTATGCATTTTAAAAGGCGACTGGCGAGGGGGATTCTGGGAATTGGACTCCATGCATCTTAAAGCACGCTGGGGTTTCTGGGAGTTGGGAGTCCAAACATCTAAAGAAATCAGTGGACCCCTGGGGCACCTTAAAAGTGTTGCCAGCTTAGAGTACAGTAGAATATTGGAATGGTATGGAGTAGAATGGAATGGAATAGAATAGAAATAGAATGGAATGGAATAGAATATTGGAATGGAATAGAATATTGGAATATAATAGGAATAATGGAGTGGAATGGGAGCTTCATCACTTGTGTGTCCAATCATACTTGGCCATTTATTCATTCATTCTCTCTCTCTCTCATCTATCTATCTAATCTATCTAATTTATCTATCTCATCCATCCATCCATCTATCTATCTGGAAGTTTTCAAGAAGAGAACGGACTGCCATCTGTCAGAAATGGTGTAGGGTCTCCTGCTTGGCCAGTGTGTTGGACTAGATGACCTACAAGGGACACACAAGAATTTAGAAGAGTTCATTTTAGTGACCATTCGAAGTTATGACGGCACTGAAAAAACAGTGACCGTTTTTCACCCTTATGACTATTGTAGCATTCCGGGGGCTGCATGATTTACATTTGATGACGGACAGTTTAAGAACACCCTGGGGGGAGGGGGGGTGTCATGCAATCATCTTTTGACAGAACCAGATTCACTTAAAACCGTGTTAACTAATTTAAACTGCTGCAGCAATCTGGTTCACAAACGAGACAAGAAAAAGTCGCCAAAGTCACTCAACCATTTTCTCACTTAGCGACATACATTTCGGGCTCCGTTGTGGCCGTATTATATTGTGTATTATATTTAAAGGAAAAGACAGCATGAAATAATAATTTTTAAAAATTGGGCCTGATGAGACCCCCAACCAAAGTGGGTTGGCTAATCTGAATTGCAAGGATCTCATCCACTCCTGCCCCCCCCCCAGGAGCCACTGAAAGACCAAGACAGCCTAGGAGAAAGAGGGCTTAGGAGGGGGGGGTTTCCCATCCCCCCCCATGGACCCTATTTGACCGGTTACCCCAAGAAGGGAAGGACAAGAAGCAATGGGTGGAAACTGATGAAGGAGAGAAACAACCGAGAACTAAAGTGGAATTCCCTGGCAGTAGAACAAGTTGCTCCAGCACTGGAAATTTTTAAGAAGAGATTGGACAGCCATTTGTCTGAAATGTATTATACCTAAGCAAGGGGTTGGACTAGAAGACCTCCATGGTCCCTTCCAATTCTGTTGATCTATTCTAAACACGTGTTGGACTGATTCGTAAAAATAACAAAGGTGGAATATAATAACTGAGAAAAAGAATGGGGAAAGGTTTTCTCTCATCAGTAGCACAGTTCTAAAGATCGCAGGGAAACTGAGAAATCGACTGAAATATTTGAACTCAAATGTGCGGATCCTCCAATTTTAAGAGGCTGAAAGACATAGCATTAAGCAAATATGTTTATTGTATATTGGTTATACATTTAATCCGAGTGGGGCTCGATACAAAAACCCATTTATACACAACCAACGAATGTATTCACATTCTAAGTGAACGTAACCGACATGGGGAAAAAAATCTTCAATACACCAAGAGCAAAACCCCAGATATGTCGTATTTCTTCTCGGGCGACATCGAAGCAGATATGCGGGTTGGTTGCTGACAAGTGTTTCTTGTTCCCTTGGACACCTGGGTCAGGTCTCTATAGAGAGGATCACCTGTTAGGTTGAAAAATTCAGTCATGCTGGTACTGTCTTCCCGTAAGTCGTCAAATTGAAAGAAGTCAACAGAAGTAGGAATGGGGCAACTTGCTCCAGCCAACTCGCCATGGCCAAGTCAACTCAACATGGCTAACTCGCCACGGGCCAATTCAACACTTATGTGAAGTAAATTTAATTTCTTTGTAAAATTTTGGTCATTTACATTTCATTTTCGTTCCTTCTTTTGCATCCTTTCTTTAAATGATTCTTTCCTCTTCTAAGTGACAACTCGTCTTGTAGCAAATGGCCATGGGGAATTGTCCTAGATCCTACAGAAGTTGCCCCATATCATGCTCAAAAAAAAACAAAAAGAGTTGAACTCTTTAGGAACCAAATAAAAAGTAAAAGACACCTCCACAAACCACGGTGTGAATGATCAACAATCAGCCATCCGGTGGGGAGAGAAAATTCGAAAGAAAAAGAAAATAAAACATAATTCTGATATGTTAAAGAGACAGATGCGTGTACAAGGGTTTTACAGGAAACAGATTTCCACATCAACTAGACTTTATGGTGCAGGTGCCATTAATTCCTGGCAGGTCAAGGAGGTATGCGGGGAGCCATTTACAAGGATTTAAACCAAAATACCCCCATCCTTCCTGCCTGAAAAATTCTCAGCATTGAAGGGAAGAGGAAAAATAATAATAAGAGTGTCAGATCAGGAATGTCGTAGAAATCTCAAGTCATTGCATGGATAGGTTGGCACCAATACGTAGACAGGTATCAGAGGTGGCATGGTGTACAGGAGCGATGTATGTACAGCGTCACGACATGCACTACAGAATAGCAGCACCGCGAACAAATTTAGGCCAAATGTAAAACGGTTGTGCTTCCATCCCTTTAGCGGAGATGCTAAGAGAAAAACAGTTGTGTATGTGCCCTACCACTTGCGTCACACTTCAAAAACAAGTCGGTTACAGACTAGCGTTGCCTAGATAATTTAAAACAAAAAACCACTCAGAAGGCAAAAGGTTTTTATCACGAACTTCCAAATACGGGGTTGCATTTTTAGGAACAAAACCCAGACATGCTGTTTTTAAAAAAGTCTTTTTCTTTTTCTTTTAAAAGGGGAAGAAAGAAAAAACCCAAAGAAACCAAACCGAAGAAAAAATGTTGCTAATATAAGCACGAGGCAATAGAGTGCCCTAGCCAGATTCAAACTGAGAAATGCATGCTAGCGTTTTAGTTCCTGCAAGTTGGTTGGAATTATAGTGCAAATCCTATCCTACTGGAACAAAAATTTCTGTCTGGAAAAGATAGCCTTCCTATGTTCATCTTTCTCTCTCTCTCGAAGCTTTTAGCACTGCATTGGGTCCATATTAAGTCATCCACAAACTGAAGGATGAAATCCAGAAAGCCCCTTATCAACCTTAAGATTTCAATTAATCTGTTCTAAATCTGACTCAACTCATCATATTACTCAGCAAACATTGACCAGCGAAAACAACAGGTTGTGGTAGTTGTGTTTTTTTTTTTTTAAATGTGTGCAGCAGGGTTCAGTGCTCAATTCCTGTAAAGTTTTGGATGCATTCTTCAAACGTTCCCAAGCGAGCGAAGGACTTAAAGACGACTGCGACAGCTGAGACCATATCACATTTAAAAAAAAAAAAATACAATGAAGTCCAAATATGGGCCAATCAACAGAATTATAGAAACAAACTAAATTACACATATCCATGCAAAAGTGTTTTTTAAAAAAGCCCAAGATCTTGAATTGACCCCCAATAAAAGTCAAGCTGAAAATGACATGTCAAAAATCGGAAGGGAGGGAGGAAGAAAGGAGAAAAGATGGATAGAAAACATTTTAGAGAAATGAATGGAAAGAAGGAAAGAAAGAAGGGAAGAAGTAAAGAGAAAAGACAGATAGAAAAATATTAGGAAGGAAGGAACTATAACACATCATGTTAAATTTGACTAGAAAGATACCTCCTTCATAGTAGTAAGTTAGTCCTGGCTTTGTTGTTGTTTTTATTCTCCCTTTATACCTGCACATGTCTATTTAGCTGCCTTGACAGGACAAAGAAAGAAAAGCTGGTTTGTTGTGCTTAAGCTCTGGTAGATATGTACATTCTATTTAAACAAGGCTTTGGTCCCATCTTGGTTAGGATGTCTATCTTTGCTCTCAAGCTATTTCCTATCTTCATTGAAAGGCCTGGTGAAAGACAGACAGCATGGAGTTGAGATCTGGAGACGGACACCAGAGAAAACACACATTTCAGCAATTAAAGCAATTCAGGTGTCAGTGCAATCACCTTCGCAAGAATGCAATAGAGGGAAAGAGACTTCTCCAAACGTGGCCTCTTCCTTCGCACAAAGCCGACGAGAACAGGATAAGCAGACCCTGGTCTGATTCCCAAATCATTTCTTCCTAACAAATCCTTCATAATCTCTCGAAGGAGGAGGAGGAGGAGATGGTTCCAAGTAAAACTGAAAAGAACATAAACTGCTCGAATGCCGTCTAATCAGAATACGCATCTTTCAAGCTCTTTCCTTCTTATTTAGCTTTATTCGGTGTCAAACTTGGTTAGTTTTTATAACAAGGGTCTTCAAACTTGCAAGTTTAAGGCTTGTGGACTTCAACTCCCTGAATCCCTGAGCTAACGACTAGAGGAGGAATTCTGGGAGTTGGAAGTCCACAAGTCTTAAACTTGCAAGTTTGAAGGCCCCTGTTTTATGAGGACCATGTCTTAAATCTACGCCCTTTGGGAAGACCCATCCGAAAGAAAAGACAAGTAACTAAAACACACACAAGGGGTTGCCAGGAGCTCAAAACGAGGTCCTTTCCTTGAAATCTGTTTTTCTAGAGCACCCAATGCTGATGGCAAAGCAGAAGTTACAATTTTCAGAGAAGCAGGCACTTAAATTCCTCTCGTCGGTCAAACCAGAGTCAAAAGCAGAGACATTCTGTGATTAAAAGGAATGTCTTCTCTCTCCAGGCCTTATGCTTGTAACCTACATGTAACTGGCAGATACAATAAGATAGCCCTCCTTGATTGGTGTGGATTTCAAGTTGGCCAGCCTTTGGCGATATCTGGAGGACATTAGGTCAGCAGAAGATATACTAGTAAAGCTTCCTCCACACACACACAAGCGTACGCAGAGGAAATCCAGGTACTAAGGCAAGATGGAGCAAGACCACAGCACAATCCTACTATCACCCTCATCCAGGGATGGGATTCTACCGGCTTGGACCGGTGATCAATTTGGTCGCGACCACCTGTCCTGGCTCTAGTCTGTCCTTCATTTCTTGTGTTATGCAGCTCAGCTGATTGGCATAGCATTCACGCCGATTGCCGCACGTCAGCTGTTTTATTCACCGGGGCTGCAGTAGGAGGTAAGTATCAGAGCTGAAAATGGGCGGTGTTCAAAACTCTCCAAACCAGCTGCTGCTACACTGGTTGAATCCCACCCCTGCCCTCATCATGTAACTAGAGACACCAGCAAAACGTTGAACTCCAACAAAGATGTTTCCCAGAATGTGGTGATAGAAAGGGTCTTTAAGTCAACTTCTTCCAGAATGACCTCATTGGAAGTCAACTTGGGAAGATGCCCACGGCAATGAGGGGTTTGAAGCATCCGGCTGGAACAGCCCACCACCTGTCTGCTGACTCACGACAACCTGAAGGGCATTTCTTAACTATGTCACCTGGAGGGCATGACGGGTTCAGAACCTACATAAGCCCCTTCTTCTTTCTCTTTTTTCTTTTTTTAAAAAAATTGTACAACAATAGTTCCGAGGGCTCCTTATATTTATAAATATATCTACATATTTACATGCACACGTACACATTTACAACTCGGCAGGCGGAGCACAGGTAGGCAGATGCGTGACGAGACACTGCTGCACCCAGACTTGCCTTTGACGAACCATAACTGGGCGGACATGACAAAGCACCACAGAAGGAAACCGCGCTGCGCCTAGACCAAACTGAACGCCATTAAAAACACAAGTTTGCTATGAAGCTGCTTATTTTGATTGCCAAGTCAACAATGAAGGCATTTCAGAACTAGAACTATCTCCTTCGTTCCCTTCTTCCTCCTTTCTTTTCTTTTTCTTCCTCAAAAAGGAAAAAGAAAAAAGTAAAACTCAACACCTATAGTATCTTCATTGCACTTTAGGCCCGACCCTAAGGCACCTTCTTGCTGTCTCTCCCAAGGTTGCCTTTCTTCATTACGGCAACCGCTTCCCAGCCTTGCTACTTCTTAAAAGGGCCAGGTGCCGTGTTCTTGCTTGCGAAGCAGCTTGTGGGACCCCTAGAAGAAGTAGATGTTGAGATTAAAAACTGTATTTCCTTGGGCATCTGGACCAAGAGGAGGGACTCCTTCTTCCTCGGTCCTCCTCCTTCCAGCCTCGTTCCACCCTAGCTACCGCAAGGATCCCATTTGCTCAAGGTAAGCTTCTCAACTTTTCAAAAGCAACCTCTTAATATATTGGGGAATATGCTTCCTCGGAGATTCCCTACCACCCTTTAAAAAAAAAAAGAGCAGTGGACTTGTGCGCTCACTCTAGCTTAGTCCAAATACATTGGATTTCATCAATGTACTCCTTTGGCAGGGGGAGGGGAAAAAAAGAATAGGGTGGAGGTCTTTGAAAACAGCAGCACATGGACACCAAGCCCACATCATGATTTCCTCAGATCTCCTCCTCAATCTTGATGTCTGAAGATGTTTGTCCCATTTTCCCATCTACAGGACTTCTTCGCTGGGCTCCAAGCATTAAACATTATCCTTCAGGACCACTGTTGTTCTAGCTACGTCAAGCCCAAATCACTGGGAGGCCGATTGTAGGCCAAGAAATGCAAACTTGAGGTCCTTCCATTAAAGCTTAGGAGATAGGTCTTGCTTCTTGAGCAGCCTCTTTCAGAAGTTGAGGTGGAGGGATTGTGGAAGGAGAATCATCAAGAGAATCTTCCATATTGCAGTGAGAATTGACCATGGTTTGCGTGCAGAGAAAGGGGTGGAATTTTGTTTTTTGTTTTCCTTGTGACTTAAAGCCCAAACTGAAGGGATGCACAGAGGGTGGTTCATAATCTTTGGATGTGATAATGGGCCAAAATTCTAGGTTTTGAGGGATAAAGTCCAGCTTCCTTAGCCAATGTGCGATATAGGCTGATTTCTCAAAAAAAAGAAAAAGAAATACCTCACAAAACTTACGGACAGCGCTGTATGTTCTTAAGTTCACACAACCATCTCTTCAACTGAGCCGGATTCTTTTTTTGAGGGGGGAAGGTATTAATGAAGCCTATTGACTTCAACTCACGCTTATTGCTCTCCACTTTGTACTATCTGAAGTCCTGCTGTTCAGGATTTAAATCTTTGGGGAAATAAAAGATTAATATTTTTTTTTTCCCTGGGGTTTTTTTTTTGTTTTTTGTTTTGGTTCCCTCCTCTGTTCTTTTTTTTTTTTTCTCTTTTTTTTTTTTCCTTTTTGCTTTTGGATTTTTAAAAACAGTACAAAAATAAAGGATTTGCACAACGAGGGCTTAAAAGTGACTGGCTGCATTTCAACCTCGAGGGAAGAATGGGTGGATGTTGCTGTCGTTGTGTGGCCAGTGACGTCTTCCAACTCAAAACAAACAAACAAACAAAAAAGCTTCAAAACCCACCAGATTGTTTCAGTCTAAAATTGTAAAATTTCGTGTGTGTGCGGGGGGGGGGGAGAAAAAGTTTGTTTTTTTTTTTAAATCAAAATCAAATCCATGCAGAATAGAACAGCTGGGCAAGTGCCCCCCTTCCTTTCTTTCCATTTTACTTTTTTTTTAAAAAAAGAAAATATATATATATAACACCGTCAAGTTCCAAAATAAAACTCAAGTAAATTCCTTTGTCTCTGTGTGTGTGGATGTGTGCGTGGATGTTCACGTTTAGAAAACTGCACCATTTCAAAAAAAAAATAATTTTTTTTTTTTTTCAGTGAGGGTTTAAAAGACCTCCAGACGATGATGTGTTTCTCTGCACTTAATAATCGTCAAGGGTGGTCTCCAAAAATACGTTTCGGACATCCAATATTGAAGCCAATTCCAAAATGTGCTTTTGGAGGTGTGGGTTTTCCACGGTTTCATCCCTGGGCAGCTGCGGGTACGATTCGGGATAATTCCTCGTTTCCTGCTGGAGGAGGGAAAAGGAAGGGAAAATAAGAAAACAGCCACAAAAGGCAACAGAGCGGCTTCTGAAAAGGACATTGGAACGCAGAAAACAAAATTACAGCTGGAACAAAACGGCAATACGAAAGTCGTGGTACAAAGGATAGTGGTATCACCGTGGCTTTGAAACGCTTTGAATTTGGTACTTCATACATTTTGACATGAACGTTTTGTCCCGATACACATCATTTTGGGGTACTTAATGCAGAAGTGTGTTACATTATTCCTAATAGGAAAAAAATTGTCTGGTATTCATCATTTTAGGACTCATTGTGCCCTCTGCCCAATTAGGATCAATTAACAATGAGTACTGAGGTACAATGAAACATTTTAAGTCTCCAATAAAATTGAGCTGAAACTCAGGGGAAAGTATTTGAAATAGGGAAACTCTGCAAAACCCTTCAGCCCCTGCCCAATTTGACAGGAAGAAAGGGAGGAAGGGAGGAGAAAAGAGAGGGAGGGAGGGAGGGAGGGAAGGAAGATTGATTGATTGCCATACCCGGAAGATTTTGTGCATTCTCATGGTGGCTGAGCAGAAAATAAACCTTGTTAGAAGCAAGCGCAGGAATTCATCTCCAAAAAACTGGAGGAAGGCCTGGTCTATAATGAGCGGGAAAAGAAACAAGAGAAAACTGACATTAGAATACAAGTAGTCCTTAATTTTTGACTATTCATTTAGATAGAATCATTTGAAATTACGATGGTGCTGAAAAAAAAGTCAATATACAATGTCCTTCAACTTATACTTAACTCCATCTAGTTCAACTTACTTCAACCTGTATCTGCGTCATATACCTAACATGATGTACTCCAGCTTATAGCCAACACAATGTACTTCTACCTAACATAATCTATGTCAATTTATCAACTGATATGTCACCTTCACAATGACTCCACTGATCTAACATGAGCAATGTATGGTAGCTGCTTTGAGTTTCTTTTTGGTTTTTATTTTACCAGGATTCCGAAAGATTTCCCACCCTCTCTACGTTCTCTTGACAGTTCTAGCACACAACATCCCCTCACTTCTTCATCCAAGTCATTCATGGGAACATGGGAGATCAAAATCAGAATTCTAAGCCACCGGAGTATGAGTAACCACGTGGGGGTCAAATCAGCTCTTGACCTATCAAACGAACAAACTATCTGGTTTATACACAAGCTGCTAGTATATTTACACATGAGTTGCTAGTGGTTCAGTTTTTTGCCTCTTTCTTTCCTTCCAAAGCATACCTATGGAACGGGAATGAGTCAAGAGTTGTGCAATATCCCGGTTGATTTTACGAAGGTAATCGTGACATTTGTCCCAGAGTCCTTTGCGCATGCTGGATAATCCGGAGACAAACAGGAATGCCATCAGAGGGTTGTTCAGGAAGAAAGTGAAGAGGCTTCCTCGTTGTGATTGATCTATAAGGAAATAAAAATGGGTAACTGCATCACACTGCATTCAGCAGAAACAAGGCATGAGCGAGAGAGAGACAGAGAGACACACACAGAGTCAGAGAGAGACAGAGAGAGACAAAGAGAGAAACAGACACACACATACGAGAGAGAGAGAAAGAGAGAGAGAGAGAAGTGACTCACAACGACAATTCTGAATTCTCCACCGTTTTTGAGAAGTTCAGAAGAGCAGATATTTTATCCCTTGTGGTTAGGATAATTTATAATAAGAGTTTGGTAGCTTTAATAATGATCCTTTTACATTACTGTCCTGCTATTTGGAGCTGAATTACACAACCACAAGAGTCCATTTGCAAATTGGACGCATAGAAACAAAACTGAATGAATTAATCCGTAAGAGTCTTTGGGATTCTCTCTCTCTCTCTCTCTCTGCTGGAGACATTCACCATTTGGTTTGGTACTGTGGCTGTTGCTGCTGTTTTTAAAGGGGAATATCCTCTTTCTGGCCTTACTCTGGACCAGTTCTTCTCAACCTTGCTGGGACCAAGATTGGGGGGAGGGAGGGAGGATTTCAACTCCACAGAATTCCCAAGCCAGGGAATTCTGGGAGTTGGAAGTCCAGCCATTTTAGAGTCGCTAACTTTGAAAAAACATGGCTCCGTTCTCGACTTAATGAGCACAATCAAGCCCTCTGGCTAAGCGAGGCAGTCATTCAGTGCGTTTCACCTTTCTTGCCGCTGCTGTTAAGTGAACCCCTACAGTTGTTACGTCAGCAACGTGGTCGTTCCGTGAATGTAACTTTGCTTGTAATGGCAAGTCAAGTAATATATCTATCTATATCTCTATATATAGTTTTTGTTTTTTTCCAGCATTCTCCCAGAAGCACCAGAGATGATTTCCCCCTTCGTGACGGAGGAGAACTTACCTCTAAAAGCCAGACGGTGAAGTCTCCAGCTTCTCTCATGCCTTCACAGCTGACCACCAGTTTCCCTGGGTCACAAATTATGTCACCAGACTGGACTTCATGCTGGGAAGGAGGTGGGGAAGGGGAGTCTCTCTCTCTCTCTCTTTCTCTGAGAGTGACACACCTCTCCACCAGTTACAGTTTATAGGGACTGGAAAAACGGGTGGGAAAATTAATTGGTATCGAGCGCCTTTCAAACCAGTCCATTTAGTTCCCAAACCAAGACTTGCTAAGGGTGTCCAACAGGGGTCTGCTTTTCCAGAAGCAAGTGGACTTCCTTTTTTGCCTTTGAAGAGGTTTCGCTTCTCATCCAAGAAGCTTCTTTCGCTCTGGCTGGATGATGGGGAAAGGAAGGATTGATACTCCTTGCAGATGGCTGGTCATTTGCATCCTTTTCAGAGGGTCGTTGAGGCCACCTGGGGGTTTATCTGTGTCCTCAGGAACACCTGAATGGTGCCAATGGATGTGGAACCTTCTACAAACACAGCTCCTTTCAACCGTTCCAAGAAAGCTCTACACCCATTGGCACCACTCAGGTGACCCTGAGGACACAGGCAAACTTCCAAGGGGCCTCAACAACACACTGAAAGGATGCAAATGATCAGCTGTCTGCAAGGAGTATCAATCCTTCCATTTCCCCACCACCATCCAGTCAGAGCTGAAGAAGCTTCTTGGATGAGAAGTGAAACATCTTCAAAGAAAAAACAAAGAACTCCAGTTGCCTCTTGGGGAAAAAAGCACCTCTGGGACAACCATGATATCTGGATGATGGAGAATCTCCACAGACACTTGCTAAGAAGCCAGAAATGTTGCCGCTAAGTCAATCCTAACCGACAAAGTCAGCTAAAGCTTGGCTTGAAAGGAAACAGCTGTGAAAATCCACAGCCAGTGCAACCCTCTGCACAGGTAATCTTTATTTCAATGACATCGTAACTTTGCACGGTCACTAAATGAACTGTTGTGAGTCAAGGACTACCTTTAAGGAGGACTTTGCTTTTTTTTTTCCCCCCAGCAAGTTTTGATAAGAGGGCCTCTGCAGTTTAAATTCCAGCCTGTCTCCAATAAAAACTCAACTGGAGAGGCCTGGAAACTCCCTCTACATTCCAATGAAAAATTTAAGGACTCCAGATTCCAAGATAAGCTACATTCCTGGGCTCCATCCAAGTTTTCTTTCCTTCGTTTTCTTTCCTCTTGCCTCACTAAAAGTCTCCAAGAATTGTGCAATGGACAAAGACCTTTGCTGGCCCTTTATGATGTTGGGCAAGTGTGAAATCCTTATTTTTAAGCCTTATTTTAAAACTGGACAGACATTATCAGAAGCGGCTGGCTTCCCGGCTTCGTTGCCTGACTCAGTAACATCATCAGTGCCCTTATAGGCAGTCCATGACTTACAACCATCACTGAGCCCATGCCTGATTTTTACAACCTTTTTTAATAGCGGTCGGTAAGCAAACACAGCAGCTGTTAAGCAAATTCATTGTCCACGATGGATTTCTTCTCTTTTTTTGCCCAAAACTGGAAGTACAGGTAGCCCTCGGCTTACGATTACAATGTAGCCAACAATTGTTGCTAAGCAAAACAGTTATTCAGGGAATTTTTCTCCCATTTTACAACAATCTACAGTCGTTAAGCGAATCCCGGCAGCTGTTAGGTTAATAACCCGGTTGTTAAACGAATCTGACTTGGCTCGTCAGAAGGTCACAAAAGGGGAAATCACGTAATCGCTGGGACACTGCGACTCGTCGTAAAGTCTGTGACCAAGCGTCTGAATTTGGATCCCGTGACAGGGGCAGCTGCAACGGCCGCTAAGTCTGAAAAGTCCCCCCCACTTTTTTCTCCAGTGCCGTCGTAACTTCGAACAGCCGCTAAATGAACTGTCGTAAGTCGAGGACCCCCTGCCAACCATCTCGCCATCCCATGACTGCCTACCTTGCAACGCTTTCGGATACGTGGTGGGAGAAAGCAAGCAGACCAGCGGCTGCCCGAACAAATTGGTGAAATTCTAGAAGGGAAACAGAAAAGGGCATCTCAGAGACAGTTTTGCTCCATAATAATAATAATAATAATAATAATAATAATAATAATAATAATAATAATAACAACAACAACAACAACAACAACAACAACAACAACAACATCCTGGACTTAATATTCAGACCCTTGGGAAGGACTCAATAGGTAAGACAAAAACCCTAAACCAAGTCTGAATACAAGAAGCATCTGTTTACATTTGTGCATCAGGAAAACATATGGACGACACAACGGGATATTTTCCCCGGCGTGGAAGGCCCTGCTGGGAAGCAAGACGGCTTTTTCTTGCCAAGGAATGCTATTTCTTTTCTTCTTCTTAGCATATTCCTCACGGCGGGAACGATAAGAGGTGGACGCTGTGAATATTTAGCAGGTGGTAAACCCCCGGAATGGGGGGGGGGAGAGAAGAGAGGGGTAGTCCCCGACTTACGACCCCAATGGAGCCCAGAATTTATGTCGCTCAGCAAAGAGAGTTGTTTGGGCTAGTTGTGCCCCCATTTTACGACCTTTCTGGCCATGGCTGTCTGCAGTTGTTAAGTGAGTCGCACAGTTGTTAAAACCGAATCGGACTTCGCTGGTCAGAAGGTCACAAAGGGGGAGCCACACACACACACACACACACACACAGAGGACAGTGCAACCATCGTAAGTACATGTCAGTTGCCCAGTGTCGCAGTGGCCGAACTTTGATCACGAGGGGTCAGACCAATACGTTTCCTTAAACTAATCCCTCCTAAAATGATATATTGAAAACTAGCAGAGATAATCTGAATAATATTCATCTCCCCGGCCTGGCTCCTCTTCCTCCCTTTCTCTCTTTTCTCTTTCTCTTTCTCTCTCTCTCTATCTTCTCTTCTCTTTCTCTCTTTTCTCTTTCTCTCTCTTATTCTTTTCTCTCTCTACTTTCTTTTTCTCTCTTTCTCTCGCCCTTGTTCTTATTCTTTCGTTATCTCTTTTCTCTTTCTGTTTTCTTTCTCCCTCTTTTCTTTCTCTCTTCTCTCTCTCTTTCTTTTTTTCTCTTTTCTTTCTCTCTCCCCCTTTCTTGTTCTTCTCTTTCTTTCTCTTTTCCTTCTCTCTCTTCCTTCCTTTCTATCTTTCCTTCTTCTTCTTTTTTCTTCCTTTCTCTCTCTCTCCTCTCTCTCCCTTTCTTCCCAGTCTTTTAGCAATGTGCCGATTAAGCAAAGCGCTCCTGACCCAGACGGAAGTAGCTCAAGCAGATTTATGAGCTGAAGGGGGAGGGAGGCGAGGAGCGGAGGGAATTCCGGTCTGCAGGTCTGTGCAAAATAGCAGCCAGGGCAGAGTTGCTGGCCTTCGCAAAAAGGGAGAAAATATGAATGGAATGGTGGAAATAAACAAACAATGTCTGCCAGAAAGTGCTCTGTAGAGCTGGCCAGCTCAGTGGGCTAGGTTTTGTGATTCCACAACGGCCCATCCCTCGAAGCATTCTGTAACATAAGCCCAGTATTATCCCTGGTTGATATGCTCAAGAGGACTAGTAACTCTTAAACAGGCTTACCTTGTAGGCAACGCTGTTCGAGGAATCCACTATGACGAACAGAGGTTTCCTGGTGAAAGGGTAGAGATCACCAGGGTGCAAGCTGGAAAAAAAAGAAAGGAGGGGGTTGGAATCAGGAATGTGTAATATATATATATATATATATATATATATATATATATATATATATATATATATATATATATATATATATATATATATATATATATATATATATATATATATATATATATATATATATAATTTTTCAAAGGAGAGGAAGGGAGGAAGGAAAAGGGGGAGGAAGGAGGAAGGAAGGAAGCCATTGGAGGAAAGTCAAATTCCAGTGTCCGCCCTGAAGCTGGCCTGACCAAGGGCCATTTGAGACTTCACAGCAATTGAGCTGAGGGATAGGGAGGTAGGAGATAGGGAAATAGGAGATAGTTGGGGGTGTTGTAGCCAAAGCAAAATATTTTCTCTTGGGAACCAAGGACATTCCTGCAGGTGCTCAGAAGGAGGGGTTTGATGTCACCTAGCAACTGGACAGTTCCCGATTGGGCCACGTGACTGGTTGTTTTGGGGAAATGACACACTGTTACTTTTAATTGGGTGAAAAAACTGTGGGAATGTTCAGAGTCGGTTTTCCACCAGCCTGTGCCAATAGGAGGTATCCAATAGACCTGTTCTTTGACAAAATGGCCTGCCTCAAGAGTTTTTTTTGCTTTGGGGGTGTTGGAACCCTGACATCTGGTCCTAAGTGCAGGACTGCCTATGTATGATTTTTTTTGTCTACACCTATTGGTCTCGTAGAGGGCTGAGGAACAAGCAACTCACCAATGCATTTCCTTGTACAACTGGTTCCGTTTGTGGATTCCGTCCCCGTTTATGATATCCCGGTTGCTATTTGTCAGGACGCCCCCAAAATCGTAGGGACCTGCAGGGAGCAAGTGGGAAGTAAGGACAGCAGCTGGCTTGGCAATGAGATAAACACAGAACACAGAGACCCCCAAAAATCCCAGGAGGAAAAATTTCGACAGTAGCTGAAAGAACATACAGATGACTAGCTGGACAATAAACCTTGGCTTGAAACCATCCATCTTAAGGCTGCCAAATTTGAGAAGCACCGAGCTGTTTGGAAGTTAAGAGGTTGAAAGAAGGAATATGTGAGTTACGGTTAGTCCTCAACTTACAGCAGTTCATTTAGTGGCCATCCAAAGTTACAACGGCACTGCAAAAATGTGACCTACAACTGTTTTTCACAGCGACCACCCTGTGATCCTGTGATCAAAATTCGGACATGTGGCAACTGGCATGTACTCAACGTCAGTTGCAATGTTCCGGGTGGGGTCATGGGATCCCCTTTTGTGACCTCCATGGGGAAGCCAGGTTCGTTTAATGACTGGTGACTTAACATATCACCTGCAGTAGTTCACTTAAGCAACCGTGGCAAGAAAAGTCATAAAAACATGGCAAAATTCACTTAAGAAATGTCTCGCATAGCAGCAGAGATTTGGGGCTCTGCTGTGGCTGTAAGTTGAGGACTGTCTCTTAAGATAATGAAGATTTAAGAGCTGAGCAACTGCTGTAAATGCTGATGCAATGAGGATGAGCCAGCGGGGCTACTGCCACTTTAAGAAGCTGTCTATATCAAGGAGGCCATGAGAGGGCGTCTTCTCTCTCCTCGTGTTCTCTCTCCATTGTAGTTCTCCGTGTAGAGTTGAAGATTGATTGCTTGCCAGGTATTTGCCTAACACGTGTATGTATGTGTACAGCAGTCCTGCATATAAACCACTGTTAAAAGCTGACACTGCCTCAATGTTTCGAATAACCCAAATGGAGACAAACCTTGTTCACGCCCAACCGAGTTGGGTGGGAAAGATGATTGTATAAATCAGCGTTAGATGCTGCACTATATGCCCCATTCTCCACTGGAGGGTCTGATTGGGAACTCCTCACACAGAGAGAGCAAGGCGATTGCAAAGAATTGGCATTGGCTTGAAGGCATCTCATCAGTCACTCAATGCACCCTTTTAAATTGAGAGCCAAAGCCACGTTATCCGTAACGGCTCTTGGTCGTCCAGAAGTCCAAGAATTACTCTGGTCAGGTGGACCTCCTGCGTTGGATATGTTCCTTCATGCATCTCAAACCAGGACATAGTTCATTGGAGTTTTTCTACAGACCAAGGCTTGCTGTGACGTGCGGTCTTAATCACGGTCTACAGAGACAGAGACCAAAGTGAGCAGAAACTTCTGCAATACTTGGGTTTTATGAGATGGCACCAAAAGCTTTGGATGGCCTTGAGCTGCAGTTCCCATTCTACTTAAAAGCATCCATAAGGTAGACATCTCAAGGGCTTTCCCAAAGTTAGAGGTAGAGGTTGGTCTATCAACTACCAGAGACAATGAGATCACAAAACACAAACCACAAAAGAACAGCATAACGGAGTTGGAAGGGACATGAAAGGTCTTCCAGCCCAACCCCTTGCTCTAGCAAGAGATAGAAGAGACCCAGCACCAAAACACACTCCACAAACCCCGTAAACAGCTTTTCCAAAGTTATTTCGGGGCGGGCAGGACCCGCAACCTTTACCTCTACTGTTTTGTAGGGTTTTGTTGGGAGAAATGAGTGAGAAAGACTCTGGAAGTTTTATGATTCATGCAAGGCAGATGTAATAAGCATGCATTTTATAAAGGAATGCAAATCTCAAAATGGATGAAGTGTGGATGCAACGTCAATGCCAAGGGAGCCCTTGGTTGGGGACAGATCCGGTCCCACCAGATCCTTAATTTTTCTCCAAGGATTTAGCAGCAAATTTTTAAAAAGGGGGAGGAAGAGGAGGAGGAGCTGGGAGGGGGAGGGGGCAAGCAACAGATAGTCCTTTGACCAAGGAAGGACACAGAAGTGAGGACCGGAGGACGGAAACTATCACGGTCGTGAGAAAGGCTTGAACTGTCATGACCAACAAGGAAAACAACCACCATGGCACCCCAAGACCAGGTTGGAAAGCTCCTAAAGGCCAGGTGTTCCCCAGGCCAGGTAAAGCAAAAAAAACATCAGGATTTCTGATAGGTTAGGTGGTATGACCCACAGCAGTCCATAAGAACGTCTCTGCTTCATCACACTCTACCAGATGTTCTCCATAAGGAGCCCCAAAGCATCTTCAACCCTTCTTGTCCAGAGAGACACGTCCCTGATTGACATGGCCCATTGGCGGTAGGGCGGGAAGGGTTCCAGCTGAGGTCTCCACCCCACGAAAGGCTGGTGGTGGTGGAGAAAGGACCAGACTTGGGGTCACAATCTTCTGGGCCCAAAGAGTGGAAGACCCGCCCCTCCAAGACCCAATGAAGGGAAACATCCAATTCTCCGGAGAGCAGGCTTAGGGTTAAGCATGGAGGCCGCCTTGCTGTCCTTAAACTGGAAAGAGAATTCAAGCCCTGTTCACGACAGGAAGCATTCCTTTATTTGTACCTTCACTATCCGAACGACCTGAAGGGAAGACTCCGGTGGCTGACAAGTAGATCAACAGCACGCTGTTGGCAGGCAGCTCCTGAAAAAGGAACCAGGAGAGAGAGAGGAGGGAGGAAAGGAGAAAAGATGGATAGAAAATATTTTGAGAGGAAGGAAGGAAGGAAGGAAGGAAGGAAGGAAGGAAGGAAGGAAGGAAGGAAGGAAGGAAGGAAGGAAGGAAGGAAAGAAAGAAAGATGGATAGAAAAATATTTGAGAGGAAGGAAGGGACGGATGGGAGGAGGGAGGGAGGGAAGAAAGAGAGGTGGAAGGAACGAAGGAACGAACAAAGGGAGGGAGAAAAGAGGCAGGAGGGAGGGAAGAAAGTAGAAAAGATGGATAGAAAATATTTTGAGAGGAAGGAAGGAAAGAGAGAGAGAGAAAAGAAGATGGATAGAAAAATATTTGAAGAAAGAAGAGAGGGAGGGAGGAAGGGGAGGGAAGTCAAGAAGATGTATTTGGGAAAAGAGACATGTTTGAAGATCTGTTGTCACAGGTTGACCCAAAACCCAAACAGATAAATCTAGGGGAGAACAAACTACATCAACCCCCCCCCCCCAAGCTAATTCTCTTAAGTCAAGCAAATTCCTTCTGGCAAACAAGGTGAAACCCTCATAGAGTTTATTCATATTCAGAGAAAAATATCTGCAGCTCGGCATTGAACTGTGGGGTCCCTGGTGCTCTCTTGAGCCTGGTTGCTTTCTTGGAGACCTTTCATGACCCAAGTAGGTAATCTCATCAGTCTGCCTTGTTTCCTATGCAGGGTCATTATCACCTTCTCTGGACAACATCTTGACCTCACTGAGCTTATTACTGCCTCCAGGGAGGGACAGGTGAGATTTAACCTCCTATGGGACCAGCCTCACCTCTGCTTCACAAACCTTAAATGACGCTGCAAGGAAAGTGTAGAGCTGGCTGAAAGTTGGCTTGTACAACAAGTATTTGTGAGGGTTCTCTCTTCTGGCTGGTTTTTCAGTGCTTTCCTGGGGAATAAAAGAAAACACACCTCCTTAAAGAAGTTCCCTGTGTGTGTGTTTATGTATGTGTCTATATGTTTGTTTGTTTGCTTGCTTATATAATATATATATATATATATATATATATATATATATATATATATATATTTTCTTAAGTTTTCGCGGGTACTTACATGTCTGGCATTCAGCTTTGTTCGGGTATTTTCCCACGTCATAGTAGTGGTGCTTTTGAAGTTGTAGCAACATTTCAGCAGAATCTCATCTGCCATCATCAGGCTTCTGTATACAGATGAGATTCTGCTGAAACGTTGCTACAACTTTAAAAGCACCACTACTATGACGTGGGAAAATACCCGAACAAAGCTGAATGCCAGACATATATATATGTATATGTATATGTATATGTATATGTATATGTATATGTATATGTATATGTATATGTATATGTATATGTTTATATGTGTGTGTGTATATTATATATATATAATTTTTCAAAGGAGAGAAAGAGAGGAAGGAAGGAAGAAAGATAGGAAAAGAGGGAGGAAGAAGGAAATAGTAAGGGGAAAAAGAGGGAGGAAGGAAGAAGTAAAGGGAAGGAGGGAAAGAGAGGGAGGAAGGTTGAACCCATTTTGGGGTCATTTTTATTGTGTTAACCTCAACAGAGGAAAACCTAATGGCTCCAGGGAGCTCCAGCTAGCATTCGGAAGACCTAAATTGAAATGTTGCCCCCAAGTTAAGGAATCTCTCTGAGTAATTCTGGGCTGGCAACGCTCTCTTTCTCCTCCCCCCACCTGCCGTAACCTTGGAGCATCCCGGGAGGAAGGGCAGGAGGCGTACCTCAGACTGAAGGCCGGATCCTGGAGAGGAATACCTACAAGCCTCGGGACGAGCGCTCTGAAGCGCCTGCCACAATGGCTGACCCACAATTCCAAGGAAAACCAGGAGAAGCGTGACCCTATTACGCAGGACAGACTTGCCTGTAGCCCTGGCTTGTTCATCTGTGTCGCAAGGTTCATGGGCTCCCTCTCCAGCGCCTGAAGCATGCGGAACATGTCGATGGTCAGCTCACTGAACTTCACCTGCCAAGGAACCAGGGGGGCATTTTAAACCAGGTTGGAGATGGCCAGGAGAAAGATTCAAAACAAGCCAGGCTCTCATCCCACCAATGCAGCTGACAGGGAGTGGGAGTGTGGCTCCATTGGCTGTGGAGGAAACTGGGGAAGGGCAAAGTCCGGCTGGGCAGAGCAGGGAAGAGGTAGAACAAGGGGGAGAGAGTTAAGAGGAAGACCCAGGCCCACTCCCTCTTCATCCTAGGGCACGCAGGGAGGAACGGAGAAGGGAGCAACGTGGGTTGCATGGCTTATGGGGGAGGAAAGGGCCCTGATTCCCTTCATTAGCCACATCTGCGAAGAGAGTTTAAAAGAGAGGCATGCTGAGTGCGGCGTCTGCTGGGAGCAAACGTGAGTTTATCTTGTGTTGACTTTGGTTATCTGTGTTCCGGGCATCCTCCCAACCATGTGGAGTTATTGCCGTTCCTTCATGTCTGGAATTCCTTCTCTTGCCCTGACAGACTAATGACTTCATCTTGCCTTGATTGGACTTCTAGTTACACTTTTTGTGGACCACTTTTTGGACGTGATTCTCTGCAGCCAAAGGCTGTTCCTGGGAGAGTTTTGTCCCTTTGTTTCAATTTCAAACGGTCACTAAATGGAACAGTTGCAAGTCAAGGACCACCGTTATACCAGCCAATGTCCACTCCGTCAGGGCGACGTGCGGTGACATACGCAAGCACCAAGGCGGGGGGGAGGGGGAGAGACCCACCTGATTGTTGCAATTGCCAATAATGAGGGCGTCGGCCAGCGTTAACTGCCCCACAATCATGCCTTGTTCCAGCAAAGGGGCTCCTGCTTCCGACAGGCGGTTGGACAAGATGACCAGAGTGTTGTCATCATTCAAGACCATGACTGGGTCTGCCTAGAGAGAAGATCGAGATGATGAAGAGTCTGGAGAACCAACCCTAGCAGATGAAGCTTAAGAGATAACATGCGATAAGGGCATAAAAATCAATGGTTCTTTCCATATAAGTAGTCCTCGCCTTACAACCACAATTGAGTCCCCGTCGACCGCCAGCCCCTCCGGCAGAGGTGGAGGAGGCGTGGGAGTCAGGGTCAGCATCAAGGCAACTTGGCAGCTCCGAGGGGGAAAAGGGAATGGAGCTGTCAGAGAGGGGGGCAGGGGAGGAGCCTGGACTACCCGTCAGCCCTCAGATGGAGAGTCAACAGCCCCCAGATCTGGAGGGGTCTGATGAGGAAGAGGAGGAACAGCTGGGTCCAGTGCCTGACATGCAGATGCATAGAAGGCAGAGGAGAGGAGAGCAGTGGAAATCTATGAGCCGGTCCTTGGGACAGAAGATCCACCCTTTTTGCAAGATCCACCCAAGCAAGCCAGGTTTTCATTTACCCCACCGAGAAAAAAAAAAATGCTTGAGAAACACATCCGAAAAAGATCCTTCCCTTTTCTTTTCTTTGCTTAAAAGATGGAATGATCTGGTGGGAGGGAAATAGCCTCTTTGGGGTGTGGATGAGCAGGAATTTTTGTTAGATCTCTGCAGATCTTACCTCAATGAAAGCGGCCACTTCTTGCAGGACAAGATTCCACTCGACTTGATCCTCGGTGTTGAAACGGTGGGTGTAATCTTCGATCTCATCCGAGAGTTCCTGGGGGGAAAAAACAGACATTCCTTGTAAAGGTCTTCTCTTAAGACCGGCTACAACCTTGAGTGTCACACCAAGGGGAGACTTGCCTTGACAAGATCCTTGACTACAACCATTTTGTTGAGTAAGAGACAAACCACGATGAACCGGGCGTAATAACGTAGTTTCTTAACCACCAGCTCAGGCCTGCGAAAAGAAGAAAGACGACGGGAGGACAACTATTCAGCAAAAAAGAAAATATCTTGCTTCTTGGGAGAGGAAGGTTGAGGGACGCCATATTTAGGCTGCCTTTCTTCTTCTCAAAAGTCCTAACTGATGTTCTAACTTTCCCCTTCTTTCTGTTTTCTTTCTCATTTTGAGTAGAGATGAATGGATGGATGGATGGATGGATGGATGGATAGACAGACAGACATAGATCTATCTTTCTCCTCTCTCTTTTCTCTTTCATTTTGAGTAGCAATAGATGGATGGATGGATGGATGGATGAGGCAAAGAAAATCCCGTGGGGAGAAGGAACTTTCGCTAAGTCCCAGAGATCCAGCCTCAACTGTTGATGGACTTTCCAAAGCCCATCTCCAGAAGAACTTGTCACACCATCCTGTCCCCCCAACAACAGGGGCCACACAACAACAACGCAATTTTTCTGGCTTTTTGAAGAATTAAAGAAAACTCACAAGCCTGACCTGTCTTCCTTATTGACTTGGGAGTAGTAAGATCTCTGCCGTATCGCAGAATAGAAGGAGAAAGCTTCATTCAGATAGCTGGTTTCAGAGGTGCGAAGGCTGTGGAGAAAAGAGGCGTTGAGATAAGAAGCTCTCTGCTTCGACTTCAAACGATTTTTTCCTCCGGCACAATCCTGAGAGTTTTATTCCTTTCTATTCTGATCAGGTAATAGAGTTGGAAGGGACCTTGGAGGTCTTCTAGTCCAACCTCCTATTCAAGCTATACCACCCTGGACAAATGGCTGTCCAGTCTCTTCTTTAAAAACCTCCAGGGATGGAGCACCCACAATTTCAAGAGACAAGCAATTCCACGGCTTAATTATCCTCCCTATCAGGAAATTCCTCTGTAGTTCTAGGTTGCTTCTCTCCTCAGGTACTTTCCTTCTTACTCTGCCTTCAGGTTCTTTGGAGAAGATGTACCAGGTAGTCTACTAAATATCCAAGGTGTCCACCAGAAAGGTGAAGGGGCTAAAAACAAACCACTACAAGAGAGCCCGCCAAGCCATGCGGCTTCCAGGGCAACATCAGGGGAAGACCTCCATAGGCGTCTTCCGACTGGACATTCTTCTCAGTTGGATTCCAACCTTTAACATGTCCAGCCCAGAAGGCAGGTTTTGGAGAAGTCCAACACTTCCAGAAACGCTCATGTCGAGGAGGACTATTCCAAAAGAAACTACATCATTAGAGCCTTTCCTTTTTTTAATCTTATCTGATGAAAGAAGCTTAACTCACTGTAGAAAAGTCATGTATATCATGAAGTGGTGGAATGAAGAACCTCCAACAAATAATGAGACTCCTAGATTTTAATCTGTTTGAAAGCATGCTCGCAAAATGGGAGATTCAACTACAGGTAGTCCTTGACTTACAGCAGTTTGTTTAATGACCATTCAAAGTTACTGTTGTGGCCCGCCAGAGGCTAGCAGAGCTGGCAGCAGACTCGGACAGTGAGGAGGTTGGGGAGGAACCTGGGCCAGTCCTGGGGTCTGGGGAAGGCTCAGAAGAGGGCTCTGCGTCAGAGGCAGAGATGGGGCCAGGGCCATCCGACAATTATCAGCTGCCTTTGGAGTTGGAGATGAGTGGGGAAGAAGAACAGCTGGAGCCTGTTCCAGATATGTGCATGAGCAGAGCTGCCAGGAGAAGGGAACAGTTACGGAACAAGGGTCAACTTGGGAGTAAGGGCTCAGGTGGACGGTGAATGACCCCTCCCAGAGGGAAGAGAAGCGAAAGGGGAGTGGGGTTTGCAGGAGACAATGAGTTCATTCATGAGGGTGAAGATCTGTTCCTGACTTTTTGTCAAGTATTGTTTGCCACAGCATGACGTCTGGAAGATATCGGCCTGGCAACTCTCCAAACCTGATAACGGTCTGTAGCTGTGAAATCTCTTGACAGGCTGTTTGCCGGAACTTTGCTGGAGAGGAATTCACTTTAACCTATATAAATAAAAGGGGTTTTATTGGGACGAGGAGTCAGCTTCGTGGTTTTGGGAAGCCTGGATCAGAATAGTTACAAGGGCATTGGAAAAAAAGAGACTGACGACCATTTCCCACACTTATGAACGTTGCAACATTCCCATGGTCACATGATCAAAAACCAGATGTAAGTTGAGAACCACTTGTAACCTGGTCGCCCATGCAAGAAAGTTCTGTCTTTGGAGATGCCATCGCAGCTCTTGAGCACATTTTCAGAACCGTTTTGCAAAACGGTTCACAACATTTGCAGAAAGGGAATCCTTGCTTTTTGTTAGCTTTGACCCTTCCCACCCAGCCTTCACTTTCACACATGCAGTTACTTACTAGTAGTGGTAATAAAGCTGCCCAATCTTGGAGGCAATTTCTCCGATCTGCCAGCGCTTCAGGCCGTACCGATTGTCCAGCACTTGTCTTCATTAGTGACCCGACCACCCCAAGAAAAGGAAACTGCAGGTCAGACACTTCAATACACAACCTCTGTACTTTATAGTCTTTCAGGTTTTACTTCCAAAAGTAACAGAATATCAGAGTGACAGAGCTGGAAGGGACCTTGGAGGTCTTCTAGTCCAACCTTCTTCTCAGGCAGGCAGCCCTACATCGTTGCAGACAAATGGTTGTCCCATCTCGTCTTAAAAACCTTCCAGTGTTGGAACATCCACAACTTCTGGAGGCAAGTGGTTCCACAGATGGAATTGGTGCACTTGCACCAAGGCAAATTCTTTGTGTGTCCAATCACACTTGGCCAATAAAGAATTCTATTCTCGCTAATCAAGGAGAGAAGCAACCTCCTTAGCTCTAGGATGCTTCTCTCCTTGATTAGTTTCCATCTGTTGTTTCTTGTCCTGCCTTCTGAAGGGGCTTTGCAGAATTGGGGCAGCCCCTCAAAATATTGGAACTCTGCTCTCATGTCAACCCTGGTCCTTCCTTTCCTCAAACTAGAGCTATTCAATTCCTTCAACTGTTCTTATAGGTTGTAGCCTCCATTCCCCAGTGAAGTATCACTAAAGGTGTCACCTACTTTGGACAATGTTTGCAAGAAAACCACCATGCTCAGAGAGCACCAAAGATGAGGACTTCCTCCTCCTCTTCCTCCCTCTCCTCCTTCTCCTCCTTCCCCCTTCCCCTCCTCCCCGAAACTGGGAACAGTTCTCTTACCGATGCTGCTGCTGGAACTTCCAGAGCTTGGTGTAAACATCAAAGGTCCTGCCGAAATAAGATTGCCACTGCTTCTGCCCGTATTGGGGCAAATCCCTGTAAGATAACAATTTAAAAAAACAAACAAACAAACCTCAGTTTATCCACCAGCAAAAAGAGAGAAGTGACAGTTGGAGGGACATCCTCAGGGAGGCTTCCGTTATATTCACCTTTCCATGCCTTAAAGAACCTGGCACAACAGGGGCTACCTAGAGAAGTGGACAGCCAGGCCCTGCAATTTTGCATCCCCAAGGGAGGCCAGCGGGAGCCAACGCAGCTCCCTCCACGGGTGTGCAATGAGACCCAAAGTCAAAAAATGACTCACCTTAAGCCATTGAAAAGCTGTTTCGATTTATCCAGTAGGTAACAGAAATCGGTGACCGTTTTCCTCTCGCCCTGAGGAATGTCCTCATCTATCCCACACATGGACATGGTTTCCATTCGAGACAGACTCTGTCCTTGGGAGTGGAGGGGGGAAAATGCAGAGGGGAGGGAAATAAAATAAAAGAGATTTAGAGACAGAGATAGAATATTCTTTATTGGCCACATGTAGATTGAACACCCCATGTCAGGAATTTGTCTCTGATGCATACGCTCTCGGTGTACATAAAAAAAAATAAAATGCATTCATCAAGAATCATAAGAGACAACACTTAGTGATAGTCACAGGTTATTCATAAGCAATCAAATCATACCAGGGAACTCAATAAAAACAATATAAATTGCAATCTACAGGTCGAACCTGTGACCCCAATGGAGCCCCAAATTTAAGCGAGACGTTTGTTAAGTGTGAAAAGTCTTTTAGTCCAACCTTATACAGGGTAATCCTGGACTTACAGCACTTCGTTTAGTGACCTTAGAGAAGTGAAAAAAATGTGAGTTATGACCATTTTTCATGCTTACAAAGTGTTGCAGTATCTTCGTGGTCAGGCAATCACGAATACGATCACGATCAGCGAATACCCCACGGCCCACGTATTTTGGAAAGGCACCATGTTTTAAATCTGGAGGGTAACGTAGATGGCCCTGCAATTTCCATGATCACCAACCCAAGCCCCGATCTCTTAAAACATTTGTTAAAAAGACCTCTGTGTCTCCAAGCGAATTTTAGTTTTTAATTTTAGCAAAACTCTTTGACCTCCCTCCCTGGAAAAGCCTTCCAGCTGTACATTCACATTTTTTCCCCGTAAACATGTCACCCGGGATATATTCTGGTGATTGTGATGGATTCCTTCGGGCCAAACAATCTCCTGAGTTTTGAGCTTTTGCCCAATCTTAGCTGAGATGAGAAATCACTTCATAATTCCAGAGAGAGCAGGGATCCAGCAAGGAATGAAGCCAAGATCCCCTTGCTTGCTTGTAATTCTGGGGCTTTCTGAATCGTTGGGAGCACCAGGAAAGCAGGCAGGTATACCTGTCTACACAGAATTAGGATCTGCAGAGACCAGCTGACAATTTTTAGAGCTTAAACTGTAGCCACCTAAATGTTGGGCTCAGTGGTGGTCCTACCTCAAGGGCCACCTGTACACCTTCCCATCACCCCTGCATTTAGCTCTACTTGGAAGAAGTAGCTCTCAATCAGCCTCCTGAATCTTCAGGTCTTATGCACAGAAAGGTGAAGTCAAGGTAAAAAAAACAAAAACCCACAGGATTGGGCAAGCAAGTAAACGAAGTGGTATGAACGAGGTATGGAAGAGGAAACAGATGGAGAGAGAGAGAGAGAGAGAGAAAGAGAAAGGCAGAATACACAGGACTGAAAAATGAGCAAGCTGAGAAAATGCCAGTCTGGCTTCAAATGGATAAAAACAAATTTGAGGAGTGGGAAGGAGAGGATAGAGAGAAGCAGACAGGCTAAAAATACCCCAGATGCAGCCAAGGAAGTGGGAGAATGATGGGGGGGGGAGGTAGAAAGTGAGGGTTTTTTTGTGTTTTCTTCCCCCCTTCACAGAGGAACGATTTTGCAGAGCGATGGTTAAAGAAAGATGCAGAACTACATTTAAGACCCATCAGCGGCAAACATTTTGATCTTCAGTTGGAAGCTTGCTTATATACAAGGGATCGTGGAGCTGATCAAAAATATATTTTAAAAAAAGGCAAGGGATTAATCAAAAGGCATTTCTGCCCATGTTTACAATGTCAAACTTTAAAAACTTTTTTTTTCTTTTTAAAGAAGAGATTGGACAGCCATTTGTCTGGAATGGAGGAAAGAGAGGAGGAGGAAGAAGAGGGGAAGGGCAGGATGGGAGGGAGGGAGGACTTGGGAAAAGGGAGGGAGGAAAGGAAGGAAGGAAAGGAGGAGAAGGAAGAGGAGGGGGAAGGGCAAGGCGGAAGGAAGGAAGGAAGGAAGGAAGGAAGAAAGGAAGGAAGGAAGGAAGGAAGGAAGGAAGGAAGGAAGGAAGGAAGGAAGGAAGGAAGGAAGGAAGGAACTTTGGCCCTTATTTTTCAGAACCTCCCCCAAATCCAAACAATAGCCTTCTCCCATGTGGGTTCTCCCCAGATCAGCAGATACACGGATCAGCTGCGTCCCTCCAGGGACCGAGTTCTCAAATTGCTATTAACTAGCAATTAGGGCTTGAAAAGCAGGGGAGTGTCACATGGGTTGATTGGAGGCCAGGTTTTGCCCGCTGTGCCAAGGGGCCGCAACTTCGACACCAGAGCCGGGAATGCAAGATTTGAACCCCTCCTGCCTCGACGGTAAGGGCAGCTCAGTCTAGAAAGGACCGATCTCAAATCAGCTATAAGAGGCGGATGGATGGATGGATGGATTTGAGACGGCTTTGCCAGCAGTGAAACATCTTTTGTGACTTACAGGCGGCCACGGCCACATGGCTGTGGAAAGGCAGCACTTGAGCATCAATAGGAAGCTCCCCAGAGCACAGGTCATCCTTCACTTACGACCATAATCCCACCCTCAAATTCCTTCTACTAAGCGAGACAGTTGTTAAGCAAGTTTTGCTTTCTGCTCCCAATTCTGGTCCTAAGTTAACAGCCTGGATGGGGTGCTGATGCCTTCATCGCCGCCCGGATTTCATAATTGACCCATCTTTTTTTAAAAAAAAAAAAAAAATCCAGTTTATAACCACAAAAAAGGAGGAAAGAAAATTGGGGGAGAAGGGATCATAAAGGGACCAAAAGGAACTGACTTCCAACTTTTCTTTGTTATAGATACAGATAAATCATAAAGTAGCCACTGAGTTACTTTTTGTTCTCTTAAGCAACAACACAGGAACTTAATTTGAAATATATATGAATTAAAAGAATCAAAACAACGCTGGAATCATGTAACAAAATAACCTCTTCCTCCAAGTTGAAACAAACATTTTAAAAGTTCTCTTCTCTCTCTCCTCCCTTCTTTTCTTGCCTATTTGTGTCTTCTCCCTCTCTTCTCTCTCCTTTCTTCTCTTCTGCCTCTTCTGTCTCCCTTCTTCTCTTCCCTCCTTTTCTCTTCTCTTTTCCCTTTTATTCCATTCAATTCTCCAGGTAGCCAAGGAGGAATAAATTAATCCATTAGGAGAGATTAATACCCTCCTAATCCAAGGAATAAATTCCATGGGCAGGCTAACTGACAGACTAAAAGAACCATACGGCCCACCTGCTTTGATGGCCCCCAAAATAAACAGGAGTCTCTCTGAACAATGGTGGCTCTGCCTATGGCAGGAACAAAGGGCCTTCTTCACTGATCGTTTTCTGGTTTAATTTGCAGGCAAATTACTTCCCCAAGTTCCAGCCAAGATTTGGACAGTGATAAGGTTTCTTATATAGAAAAAAATATATATATCAGGTTTTGATCCAATGAAGCTCCTTGGCTACAATTAGAAAAGGTCTAATTAAAAGTATAATTTTAAGGTCTAAATAAAAGTATAATTAAAACATTCTCTCTCTCTCTCTCTCTCTCTCTCTCTCTCTCTGTCTTCTCCAGCAGTTTTAATTGCTTCATTTCTCAGCTTACCTTTTCATAAACTGCTGGAACACTTTGCCAGAGAGAACAACCACCTGGCAATTCTGAAGAGAGTTGATGGATGCTTATTTAAACTCAGAAACTGTCCCAGAGGAACAGGAAGAGTTTCCAGGAGGGTCAGGTTCCATCCTTCACAGCTCTGGTTAAGAAAAGCGCTGGTCAAACCAGTAGGCTAGGAGAAGACTTCCATCTGAGCCACCAGTCCTGTGTGGAGAGGAGGAGGAGGAGGAGGAGGAGGAGGAGGAGGAGGAGGAGGAGGAGGAGGAGGAGGAGGAGGAGGAGAGGAGGATTGTGGGTTCTTTGGTGTTCTCTGAGATTTCTTGCTTTCTTGCAGACATTTCATTACCCCACTAGGTGACATCATCAGTGCTACAAGGGAATGGGATTTATGGAGGAGTTGGAGGACTGGGATCCTTGGTGTTCTCTGAGCTTGGGAGTTTTATGGCAGACGTTTCATTGCCCAACTAGGTAATGTCAATCAATGGAAGAAGGGAGTGGGGTGTGTGGATTGGAGGAAAAGGAGGATGGAGAGGGAGAGGAGGACCTTGGGGTCCTTGGTCCCCTCCGAGCTTGGTGGTTTCCTTCATTTGGGGTATGCTGCCTGGGGAATTCTGGGAGTTGGAAGTCCACCCGTCTTAAAAGTTGTGACGGGTGAAAACACACCAGTCTCTGTTGCCTTGTGTGTGAGGCAAACGAGGACAGCGAAGGCTGCCACACCAAAATACTCTCCCAGGTGAAAGGAAAGCAAGCCATCAACATGCCTGGGAGCTTTGCTGGTGGCCCCACGGGAGCTTCTGAAAATCCCAGCCCAGAAGGGACTTCCCGAGAGGATGCACAACGCCAAGAAGCGAAAGGGAAAAATCTGCCAGGCGGCCATCCCAGAAGGGTTGGGATAGAGACACAAAAGGGGAGAGAAATTAAAGAGAGCCAAGGCTTGCGGCGCGCGGGGAAGAAAGAGCAAAATAAAATCCTTGTTATTTTTAGCCTTTCAAAAGCAGCACAAGGATGGGCGGAAAGAGCAGAAGCCAATTAAGATGGCAAGGACAATGCGAGGTTTAGGCCAACTCTTACAAACAGCTGATAGGCCTACCTTGAGATGGGGGGGGGGGGAATATTTTAATTCTATTTATTTTCCACTGGTTTTTTTTTTTTTTTTTTTTGACCCCTGGCCTTTCTGATTTGTTTGTGCGTAGTGGGAGGATCAGAAGGCGATTCTAATCTTATGCTCCAAATATACAAAGTAGTTTGGCCTGGCACACACACAGGCAGTGCTTACCCCCAAATAGCCACCTCTTTGACGCGATTCTACCTTGAAATATAACAGGGGAGGCAGAAAAGTTGGGGGTAGGCTTGTTTTGGTCAATCTGCAGCAGAAGCTGGCTGGAAACCCTCACTCTGCAACTGAGGGGACTGGAAAAACTAAAAACCACTGGCTGGATTACCCAGGACTAAGGGTGACTTGATAGCAGTCTTCCAATATCTCAGGGGCTGCCCCCAAAGAAGAGGGAGTCAAGCTCTTCTCCAAAGCCCCTGAGAGGCAGGACAAGAAGCAACGGAGGGAAACTGATCCAGGAGAGAAGCAACCTAGAACGAAGGAGGAATTCCCTGACAGGGAGGATAATTAAGCAGTGGAATTGCTTGTCTCTTGAAATTGTGGGTGCTCCAACACTGGAAGTTTTTAAGAAGGGATTGGACGGCCATCTTGAACAGGGGGTTGGACTAGAAGACCTCCAAGGTCCCTTCTGACTTTGGTCTTCTGTTCTTCGGCTGCTTTGTCTGCAAAGATCTTTGGATTCAGCTGCCAGACCAGATTTCCAGGAAGGCCATTTAAGTGGCCTCGGATCCATCCCAGAGTGTGGCTTGCACTTCTCTGAACAAATAACATCCCTGCTTCCTTTGAAAAGGCCAGTGCCTGAAGGTGTGAATTTGATCCTGCCTCTGGGAAGGTTTAAAAATAACAAAGAGCAGAGGAGGGGTGTGGGGGGGTGTGGGGGTGTGTGGGTGTGGTTTTCCTTCTTTTGTCTTGCCAAATAAACCAGCTGCAGATCCCTTCAAATGTGCAGTATTGTGCAACATTTTTAATTTTTTTTTGTCTTTTGTGGTGGGTTAATTGATGTACAGATGAATTACTTGATACTTGCCAAAGATGGGCCTCGGTTGCTTTCGGGGCTTTCTTCCCTCCATTTTTAAACAGTGCTTATTTTTTACTGCAAGAAAAATCAGCTGCCTTCTGGAGGGGGAAAAAACACCTCTGGAATAAGCAATAGAAATTACGTGATGGAGAACTTCCACCAGACACAATCCCCAAACTGTGTTAAACCTTGCAAGTTTCTTTTTTTTGGGGGGGGGGGGGGGAAAGAGGTGGATTTTCCCCTCCTCCAAAGACACCTGAACCTCACAGCTTTCTTTGCACTTCCAAGTGGCCAACAGCAAAATCTCCATACATACTACAGTTGCCAACTTTTTAATATTTAGGAGTACCCAAGAAAAGCAGCTGGCCGGAAAGATACAATTACAAAACTGCCATCCCTTTTATTCTGCATGCGTGAAGATATACGATCTGCCCTTAAGCTGGCTCTCTCCTTCCATGCCAAGCTAAGATATTCCTCCAGCTTGGGTCAATATAATTTAGACCCAAGATGGTTCTTCAGACAAGGAAAACCACTCCAGGATATAGACTAATCTAATCCTATGGAAGGCCTTCGAATGAGCTCTTGAGGTTTTTACAGCAAGGGGAAAGGAGAAGGCACTGCAAGGGGTTTATGATTTGCCCTGTTTTAGTGGGCTTCAGCTCCAGTAAATTTACTCTTGGAGTAGATCCATCCCATTAAAAAAAAACCCAATAATCACCAGCTCACAATTCTCCCCTTGATTGAACATACATCAATGCAAAACTTAGGAGTCCTCATTTCAAAAGATCTAAGCCGTAGAGCTCACTGTAACAACATTGCCAAAAAAGCATTAAGAGTTGTTAAGCTAATTTTGTGAAGCTTCTTCTCTGCTAACATTGAACTGCAAACCAGGGCATACAAAACCTTTGCCAGACCAATGCTTGAATGCAGCTTATCTGCCTGGAATCCACATTATATAATGGACATTAATACGATTGAGCGACTCTAGAGGTATTTCACGAGAAGAGTGTTGGACCTTATGATTCTTGACTCTTGACGGATGTTATCTTTCTTTTATATCCACTGAGACCATTTAAACCAAGACAAATACTTTGTGTGTCCAATCACACTTGGCCAACAAAAGAATTCTACTACTAATACTAACCAAATTCAGGCGTGACAGTGGGCGCTCTGTCACTGGAGGTTTTCAAGAAGAGACGGGACTTGTCATTTGTCTGAAATGGTCCAGGGTCTCCTGCTTGGGCAGGGGGTTGGACTAGAAGACCTCAGAGGTCCCTTCCAGTTCTATTCTGATGGATTGAAGGGCTTAGCACGGTTGGCGCCTAGGGGTCTTAAGCTCACCCTTCCAATCCAGAACTTTAAAAAGAGGAGAAACGTCTCCATTTGGGTCCCCCGGACACACTGTCTATGCCACCTCCTCGCCAAGACATGCTCCAGCGCCAGGCTGGGATCCCTGGCAAGGCAAGAGCTGTGTCAGTTTGTTCGGCCCCATAATCAGCACCCCTTTTCCTGCCTCGCTCCTGGGGAAGCTGGAGGTTTGCAACCGCCACACGGTGCGAGGGCGACAGAGACTTTGTTGTTCTAATTACCAAGAGCCAACAGGCTAATCATTATTTTCCTCTTGTCACCCACATGGAAAATTGTTAGAAAGACTTTTTTAAAATTAGCTAGGCGCTCACAGCTCAACAAAACGGGGTGGGGGGGCTGAGGAGGATACGGGAAGGCAGGGAAAGAGACCTTGGTCGGGCGGAGGAGCCTCGTCAGCAGACCTACCTTAGCTCAGGAAAGCCGCTTCCCCGATTGGAGACCCATCAACTCTTAGAGAGACCCATCTGGCGTGCCCAGTTTGTGACGGAGACACACCGGTGTTACCTGGAAGGGACACAAAGAAAGGGCAGATTGTAAAGACTGGTGAGAAATGCTGTGACGACTTTATTCACCATCATTGGGTGAATATATACCACCGCTCAGGAGTAGAGAAGCTAAAGGTTCCCTTCCTTGCACATCCGTGCTAGTCATTCCCGGCTCTAGGGGGCGCTGCTCATCTCCATGACAAAGCCGAAGAAGAGCCAGCGCTGTCCGAAGACGTCTCCGTGGGTCAAGTGGCCGGCAGGACTAAACACCTTCGAAGGCGCACGGAGGAACACTGTGGCCTTCCCACCAAAGGGGTCCCTATTTTTCTACTTGCATTGTTTACGCGCTTTCGAACCACTGAGATTGGCAGAAGCTGCTGGGACAAGGAATGGGAGCTCGCTCCGTGATGTGGCGCTCGGGGTTCAAGCCGCCGAACTGCTGACCTTTCTGATCAACAAGCTCAGCGTCTTTAGCCCCTCAGCCACCACACTCCCTTCTAGAGAAAGAAGAAGGGACAGAAAAATCTCTCTCAAAAAAAAAAAAGGAGAAGAAAAAAGTGCCAAAGGGAGGAGGAGGAGGAGGAGGAGGAGGAGGAGGAGGAGGAGGAGGAGGAGGAGGAGGAGGAGGAGGAGGAGGAGAAGAAGAAGAAGAAGAAGAAGAAGAAGAAGAAGAAGAAGAAGAAGAAGAAGAAGAAGAAGAAGAAGAAGAAGAAGAAGAAGAAGAAGAAGAAGAAGAAGGAGGAGGTAACGACTTCCAATTTTGGGGGGTTAAAATCAATAACAAAAATAATACAAACTCAACCTTAGCCTGTAGGTTTCAAGATGGACAAAATGGCTGGAGACTAATCCAGGAGAGAAGCAACCTAGAACTTAAGGACAAAAATTCCTGATAGGGAGAACAATGAATCAGCGGAACAACTTGACTCCGGAAGTTGTAAACCCTGGAAGTTTTTAAGGTTTTAAGAAGAGATTGGACAACCATTTCTCTGGAGTGGGGTAGAGTTTCCTGCCTACGCAGGAGGTTGGACTAGAACAGGGGTCGCCAACCTTTTGGATTGGAATTTTTTTGATTTTTATCAAATTTATTTTAATAAACTGCTTTTGGAGTAAAAAAAAAAAAATCTATCTAAAGGTAGTTTTCTGCTTAAGAGACGTGAATAATTTAGTTTATTCAGCAATAAATGGAGCTTGGTTATGGAGCATGAGGCTGTATGTTCTGCAATATTGGGACTGTCAGTGAGTCAGCAGCAGGTCAGACAGAGATGACAGTTCCTGTCAGTGAGAACAATTCATCGGGGGAACCGCTTGCCTCCGGAAGTTGTAAATGCTCCAACACTGGAAATTTTAAAAAAGATGTTGGATAACCCTTTGTCTGCAGCGGTGTAGGGTTTCCTGCCTAGGCAGGGGATTGGACTAGAAGACCTCCAAGGTCCCTTCCAACCCTGTTATTCTATTCTATCCTATCCTATCCTATTCTATTCTATTCTAAAATCATTCGAAACCTCCAAACCTAAAATCAAAGTTTCATTCTTCTCGCCCCCACGCCCAGAGGTCCAGGCAAAGAGTGTAGAAGCAGAAACAAAACTAGGATAAATCCATTAATAAAATGGTCCATTTCACCATCTCTGTTCAAAGTTTAGCACCGAAGTGAGTAAACCAAGCCAGGATCCCTATCCTACCAGGGCTGTCAAAATAATCCTTGAAGAGGTTGAGGGGATAGTCGCAGAGGAACGAACTGCCAGCAGCAACAGGCTCTGATAGTTAGGAGGCAGGTTGTCACATCCTGTCACATCCCCCAGACAGGCAGAGGAACACCTGGGAACAGGAAATCTGAGAATTACCTTTCTCCTGCAAGCAACCCTGGGGGAGTGGGGGCTGTAGGAAGCTGCAGGACAAAGAAAAAGTGGCCCCATCCATGATGCAAAGCCAGGGAAAGCAGCCAGTTCTCTCTCTTCTGCACATGAGGTGGCGGCGTGCCAATTTTGCTCCGATACCCAGCCAAGTCCTGCCCCGTTACCTCAAGGAGTCAGGAAATGAATTTCTACTACTGCAGCCAAGTTCCTGGAGAGCATCTACGTCTAGCATGTACAGACGAAAAAGAGAAAGAAGAAAACCCTTCTGGGAGTAATAAAACATCTTAGGGGAAACAACTAGACCTGTTTTGTGACAGAAAGGGCCCAGTTGCAACCAAGTTGGGCCCCTTTCCTTCTAGGCAGGACGATCGAGCAAGATTATGGCTTGAGTAGAGTCAGAGTAAGAGAGATGGGGAAATGGCAAATCCAGACAGCATACCAAAAAGCAGAGGCATCCCCCTGCCAACAAAAGGGTGTAGAGCCAAGGCTTTCCCGGTTGCAATGCATGGCTAGGAAAGTTGGACCATAAGGAAGGCTGAGCGCCAAAGAATGGAGGCCTTTGAACTCTGCGGCTGGAGGAGAAGGCTCCTGCGAGGCCCTTGGACAGCAAGGCCACCCAACTGGTCAGTCCTAGAGGAGATCCACCAAAGACATCATAAAGTCCAACAGCTTCAATCAAGCTCTGGCATCTAATCGGAAGCCTTAAAACCCCATAAAAACTCAACGAGCGCATTCAAAGTCTTGATGGGTAAATTCACTCCAGAATTATCTGACTTCAACTTTAGCCAATTTTATGCCTCTCAGTCTCTTCTTAGATGTCTTAAGCAGCTTGATTCTCAATCATTTATGTCACCATGGGAGGGACAGATTGATAGGCACATGCAGATATTCTGATAGATGAGAGAGAGAGAGAGAGAGAGAGGGAGGGAGGGAGGGAGGGAGGGAGAGAGAGAGAGGGAGAGAGATTTGTACACACATATACATACAAACATAGAGAACATAGAACCATACTGGAGGAAAAAAAATCCTATAAATAGAGTGACGCCATTAGTTTATGGGAGATCTTGCTTGTTCTAATCCTCTGGAAACATAAATATATTCATGTGTATATCTATATCTATATAAAAGCAAAATGCCACTCACGCATCATCACAAAATCTCCAGAACCGTAAAGCCTACAAACTTGAAATTTGGCCCGTACGTTCCTCTTGGCTTCTAGGGGCTCACTAAGAAAGGGTTTTTCGAAATGACCATCAGAGCATTTAGAGTATTTCCTATATTATTATTATTATTAACAACACACTCTGATGCTAAGGAGTTCTACTCCCCCTCCCCGCCTGAGAAGAAAACTCTTCCAAATGCAAAACACAAGCAGAGGAAGGGAACTTTTGCTTGAACAAAGGGTGGGACTAGAAAACCTTCAAGGCCCCTTCCCAGACTTCTCTTGTAACAAATGAAGACAAGGCTTCACCAGTCCCAGACCACAAATCTGATGAAAACTGAGTTTCATCAAGGTCACCTTTACCATAACTGCCTCTTTCTGTGGAAAAGCACCTCTTAAATAACCATAACCTTACTAGGAAGCGTTGCCTCCATGAATGACTAACCAGACAGGAAAAACATTAAGAAAAAGTACTTGGTATCTAGCAGCATCTTTGATCAACTGAAGACCACTCCTAGGAAATAAAGGTAGTTCTCGACTTACAACAAATGAGCCCCCAAACGGTCACTGAACGAACTGTTGTAAGTTGAGGGCTACCTGTACAGACAGGCAATTCTATTCTACGGCAGGAACAGGAGTGGGGGGAAGAGGAAAGTCCCAGGTTATAAATATCCTTTGGGAATAAGCTGGTAGTAACAAGAATTCAAAGGGAAAAATGAAAACAGAAACCTGAAGTCTACTGTCTTCAGAGGAACTTCCACACCTTGGCGAGATCCGCTTGTTAAAAGCAAGAAGGGGTGTTAGGTGTGTTTTTGCTTTGATTGCTTTGATTAATTCTCACACTTGGGAGAAATTAGAAGGCTGCAGGAAAAAAAAATATCTGTCTCTCCCCCCCCCCCCAAAACAAACCTCATACAACTCCCAGGTATGTGTGTATGAATCACACACATCCACAGAACTGCTGCAACATTAATGGGGAGACACAACATTTGTATAGTGGGAAAGAACCAATAACCAATGGATTATTATTTAACTGGGAAGAAGATCTGCAGATTGTGATTCTGGAATTGGGGGGGGCGGGGGGGGAAGAGAGAGAAGAGAGAAGCCAGCACACAGAGGTACGACTAGACAAACAGAATCCATAAAATGCTTCAACTGTACATCACCCAAAGGCTCAAAGGCACTCTGCAGAACGAGAAACTCAAAACCCCCACAATTTTAAGACTCCAGAATGCTGAGGGGGTTTCTCTGGGGGGGGGAGCTTCCCCCATACACACACACACACACAAATGCAAAATAAAAAATAAATAAAATGAAAATCCAGGAGAGGGAAGGGGTTGAACATCACCGTTTCTGGTGCCATCTATTGTCTGATAGACCCTTGTGGAACATCTTCAAGCCATCCTTGGGGACCCCCCAACAACACCCCAAATTTCCCAGAATGCTCTGTTTTGCAGACCTTTCTCCCCCTCCACATACACACACAATGTTGCTCTGAATAACACAAGCTCCCGTCTCTTCCCAGCCCCAAATCACAACAACGGGCTTAGTTCTTGACACCTTTCCCAATCTCACCTGCGTGCTATCACCTTCCCGGTTGCCCTCCAACTCACTCCTGGAGACTTCCCCTCACCCTACATCCCCTCCCTCCATAATTTCCACCCCTTTCAAGAGAAACACACACACACACACACGTTTCTCCTCTGCCCCTCATCTTGGCAACCCACCCACTCACTCCCCAAATCCTCTCCTTGGGTCCTTCCCTTCTTGTCCGGAGATCTGTGTCCCCAATCTGCTCCCTTGTCCTTTCAGGGTCAGTTCTCTCCACCCACCCACCCATTTCTACTCTGCGTAGACCTCAGCGTCTCCAAGGCCAGCCTTCCTCCATGGTGGTGGACCTTCCCATCGGCATGGAGGGTGGGGGGGCTCGGCTGACACCCAACGGGGATGCAAGCAGAGGATGGAGGAGGCCTTAGGCTGTCCTTCCAGATCTTCTCAGGAGACCCTTCTGCCCCGAATCTCCTTCTCCGACCCCCCACATCAAGCCTTCATCGTGCATCGAGGAGGCTTCTCTCTCTCTCTCTCTCTCTGCCTCTCTCCCCCCTTTTAACATCTCCCCCCTCCCGATTGTCCCCCACCCGAATGGCAAACTCAGCCTCCCAACCCCCCCTCTGAAAACTGCACCTTCCCTCAAAACTCTCTCAATCCCCCAACCCCCCCCCCGCAACCACAATTGAGATCTTGCAGCCAGCACCCCTCATTCTGCTTGGAGCCCCCTCCCAGAAGCCCCTCACCCCTTCAATGGCCCCTCCAGCCCCCTCCCCAAACCCTCTCAATGCTGCCCCCACCCACCCATCCAGATCTTGCAACAGCACCCCTCATTCACTTTGGAGCCCCCCACCCACCCACAAAAAGCCCCCAAATGGCAGGCTCAGCCTCCCAAGCCTCCCCTCTCAATTTTGCCCCAAACTCTCTCGATCCCCCCCCCCAACCCCGCCACCCAGAATTGGGATCCTGCAGCAGCAACCCCTCATTCTGCTTGGAGCCCCCTCCCCCAGAAGCCCCGCCACCCCTTCAATGGCCCCTCCAGCCCCCTCCCCAAATGGCAGGCTCAGCCTCTGCGCCCCAGACCCTCCCCGCGCCCAGAACCCCCCCAGATCCCTCGACATCCCCCACTCCCCAAATCCCTGCCCCGACCCCTCCCCTCGTTCTCCCCCCCCCCCGCCCCCATCTTAGGCTGGCAGCAGCCCTTACCGAGAGGCCGGGCCGGTTGAGGGCGAGCGCGGGCGGGCGGGCCGGCCCTCTCGGCATCGGCGCTGCCCAGCCGGAGCTGAGGGGACTCGGCGTTGGCTCGCTGGCTCGCCCCAGGTGAGGGAAGGATGGAGCGGCGCCTCCCCCTCAGCCTAACCTGGGCACGGCCTCGCCTGCTCCGCCTCCTCGCCCAGGCGGGCCCGCCATTGGCCGCACGCCCTCGGCGGCGATCTCCGATTGGCCGAGGAGGCTGCCACTCGCGCGGCTCCTGGCTCTCGCCCTCAGCAAGTCCCGGGCGGCCGTCGGGAGGGGGGGGCAGAGAAGGGGGGGAAGAGAGCCTGAGCGACCCCTGCCGGTCAGAGCGCGGGAGGCGCTTCCTGCTTTACCTGCCGGCTGGCAGGCACCGAAAGCGGGGCGCGCGTGGTGGACACACGCTGGATGCTCGCCCGGCCTTTCGGGGGCTCCAAGCGCTCTCTGAGTGACAGCAGAAAGCCTTACACACACCCCCTCCTCCTCCTGTCGCGCGCGTGCATAGGTGCGCGTGCACACACACGCTCGTACAACACACGCATCCATACCTTGTGCATCCCCATCACAGCACGAATGCACACCTCACCCTCAGGAGAGCCATGTTCTGTGGAGTGCAAAGATGTGCAATCCCGTGTCTGTGGGTGGGTGTGTATATATCTGTTTGTCTGACTGTCTATCTACCTATCTCTCTACGCACAAACACATATACATATATCTACCTATCATCTCTCTACCTACCTGCCTGCCTATATCTACACACACACACACACATATATACCTACCTATCATATTTCTCTGTCTGTTTGTCTGCCTACTTTTATCTGCCTGCCTGCCTGCCTTATCTACCGGTATCTATTACCTATCTATATATCTACCTACCTACACACAAACCCACACATACATATATACATATCTCTCTCTACCTATCTACCTATATCTATCTACACACACACATACATGCATATATACCTACCTACTTTCTATCTACTTTCTATTTACCTACCTACCTATCACTATATATAGCCATAAAATACAAATGCACACCTCACAGCAAACTCAAATTCTGTATGTATATATATATATATATACCTGTACATAGACAAACTTGTACAAACCTAACCTGCAAACGTTATTTATATTAAAAACAAACTCAAACCTCTGAATTGAACTGACCATGCACAAACACACATACACACAAACAAACAAACAATATACAAAAACAGACGGAGCTGGACAAACGGGTAACATCCACATCTGCCAAGCAATGCAGTACAACAGGCTCAAGTGGCAAGCAGGCAGGCTAAGGAAACTCCTTACATCCCAACAAACGCACTAAGAACAAACGCACGAGTTGTGATTGTTTTGCACACTAATTTGACTTGGGCAAAAATGGCATGGTTTGCAATAAATCACCACCACCATCACCAATGCATCATCTATGCGTTATTAAGAGAGGCTCCTATCCCCTCCTTTAAAAAAAATTAATTAATTAGCCGGCTGATCATTATAATTGCTCCTTAATTCGATCCCCGAATTGATCAAAGCGCCTAACGATCCATTGGCAAACGCGAATTGAAACCTTCACTCTCTCAAGGACTAAACCATTCCAACAAGGGAGGGGAAGAAGAACGCAACTCTTTTCCCCCCCTTAGCTTTGCTTTCATGGTTTGATCCGCAGCGCGGGCTTCCTGTCCCTTCCCGGCTTCCGTCCTTTCCTTTCTCGTCTGCAACAGCAGGTCCTAGTTTGCAGTCATGGTAAGAAATTGCCGGCGTGACGCGGCGAGGGGATCGGTCCAAATCCGGTTCCATCGGTTCCGAGAAGGGGGGTTTGGGACCGGGGTTTACGTGGGGTTGGCGGGGGGGAAGGCTGCTTGAGCTGGGCCGCCCCATATGAGGAATGGGAGGGCGGCGGGAGGGCAGCTATGGGGCGGAGAGTTGAATCGGCCGCGCTGGGACATTAACCAGGGCAAGGTTTGGGGAATTCTGGGAGCTGAAGTCCATAAGATCTCCAAGTTGCTAAGGGAGATTCTGGCCATAAAGCCACTGGAGGCACAGTTTGCACTTTGTGGGGGGGGGGGGGGCGGCGGCGGCGGCGGCTGGAGCATCACTTGAGAACCGGCTGCCCCCCTCTCCAAAAGAAGTGGGGGGAGCGTGTTTGGGGCTTTCTAGGAATGCCAGTTTTAAAAGGTGTTTGTCCCAGTGTGGCTTTTCACAAGTGGAGAACTTGGGACAACCAGGATGGAATGCAAGTGTGCAAACAGCGGCCGATGTTGGTCCAGATGTACCCGTGACCTGATCCATCACAATCTCCATTCGTTTGATGTTTGCAAGACCGGGAATAAATTTGGGGTTTTCCATATTTGTTACTGTGTGTTGTGCACCAAAATAACATGCTCCTTTTTGTAACATTAAATTGCTTAAATAAAGTGACTTGAATCCCACATAATAACCAACGTTAGTCAGATAACGCACTTTCTCCCTTTTTAAAAATTATTCCTAGTGTGGGAATAATTATTCCTAGTTACTTATTTTTTTGTTTATTGCAAAAGCAGTGTTTATAAAGCTGTCCACCTTTTGCTCTGTGATGCTAGATGTCCTTCTGCTCCTAGGCCAAGATCAAAGCCCGTGACTTGCGAGGGAAGAAGAAGGAAGAGTTGTTGAAACAGCTAGATGACCTCAAGGTGGAATTGTCTCAGCTCCGCGTTGCCAAGGTGACTGGCGGAGCAGCTTCCAAACTCTCCAAAATGTGAGTTTTTTTCCCCTGTGCTTCTCCGGACTCTCTATTGGGGTTGAAAATGAAGACCCCCCCCAAACTATGATGGAATAAACCAGCATTGTTTGTGGCTTCTCTGAGCTGATCCTGAATTCCCTCCTGTGATTTATTCATATATATTCTTTTTTTTTTTAATTTCCAGCCGGGTGGTTCGCAAATCTATTGCCAGAGTGCTGACCGTCATTAACCAGACCCAGAAAGAGAACCTCAGAAAATTCTACAAAGTGAGTCAGAAGCATTCCTCTTTTTGTTGAGATTCCTTTGGGTGGGAAGCCTTATGCCCCAAGAGTGACCAGTTGGGGTTACTTTGCGGACTGTGATGTAAATACGAGGCTGGTTTAGCCACAGAGAGGGGGAGGTTTAATGGCTCAGTGGTTAAAGACACACAGCTGGTCAGCTGGAAAGCTTGACAGCTCCGGTTCGAGACCTGAGTGTTGCGTGATGGGAGTGAGTTCCCGTTCTTTGCGCCAGCTCCTGCCCACTCAGCAGTTTGAAAGCATGCAAATGCGAGGAGATAAATAAAGTGCCACTTTGGTGGGAATGCGAGAGCATTCCATGCGCCTCGGTCTATCTTCATGCCGGCTACATGACCATGGAAAATGTCTTTGGACAACGATGGCTCCCTCGGTGATGAAATGAGATGAGCACCCCTCCCTAGAGTCGGAAACGATTGGGCAGGACAAACCTTTAAAATATTTTAGACACCTGAGGGCCGACTCGAGTGGCTTGCAAGGCTATCACCCAACACTGCTTACCATTCCGTGGATGCAATGTGAATCCGCTCTTGCAAAAGCAGGTTTCCTGCTGGGTAGCTTTTGGCAAGCCAGTTTGGTCAGGCCTCTATCCACCAGGTACATTACACTCTCAGGGTGCTCCGTTGTTTCATTTGCATCACACTCAAAATTGACAATCGGAAGCCAGTTTCTTCTGATCTTAGAGGTGTCAGGTGCAATATTGGTGTAATGTTGCAGCGTAGATGATTTATTGGTCAAGAATCTGGTCAGGTAACCTAAATTGCACTCAGATAAGGGTCAGTGGAATTTAGGAGGGGTGGTGCTCTTGTGGAAACACAGCGATTCTAAACCGATGGCATCCTTAATTCCCCCCTCCTAGCTCTGCCTGCTCTTCTACAAAAGGTGGCATACAATATCAAGGGTAGCCATTGATAACCTCTGGGAAGTTCCCCCCAGGCGTTGCCATACTCAACCCCACACACTGTATTCTGAGCATCCAGCATTTATCAGGCTGTGTTGAACTTCTCTTTTTTTTCCCCCTCTTTGGCCACAGGGCAAGAAGTACAAACCGTTGGACCTGCGTCCGAAGAAGACACGAGCCATGCGGAGGCGGCTCAATAAGCATGAAGAAGGCTTGAAAACCAAAAAGCAGCAACGGAAAGAGCGACTTTATCCTCCTCGTAAATATGCCGTGAAGGCCTGAGCCGGTCACTTCACTATTGATTTGTCGAAGAAGAACTGGCCCATTAAAAAGAAAAGTGTTGGTTGTTTTTATTTCTCCTGTCATGTTATTAAAAGTCACAGTCCCCCACTGAAAAATAAGCAGAGGGGGGTCTTTGACGTAATGACCACAGTTGCAGGGGCATTGAAAAAGGGATGGCCTTTTTCGCACAACTTCCCTGTGGCCACATGATTGAAATTCAGATCTCCATGTCAGGATTCCGGCAGTTGCCCCAATTAAATCCCGACTCTCGTGCCAAGCTTCCAAAACTTAAAAGGGGTTTATTGGGAGTTAACATGTCCGGCACTGCCTGGGTATAGCCGACTCTAGACACATGGTCACCCTTGACCCTGGTCTTCTCCCCCACCCCCTGGCAGTATCCTAATTCATATCCTCCAATGTGACACCTCCGTAGCCCAGAGTCATCAATCAGGCTCTCCAGTTAGAGATTTGCACAGCAGAAACTTCAGTCCCCTAGTTACTACCTTTGAAAAACTATTTATGGAATGCACTTTCAATTTCCAAGCTGCCTCACGGCTCTTTCAAACCCCCTTTCCCCGACCTCCCTTTCTGCTGGCAGCTCTAACAAGACCATAGGGATATTTTATGAGTTGACACTCGGCAAGAAGTTCATAATTCATAAGGTTTGCAGAGCCCTGGGGTCGTGCGTTCACATTTTGCAACTCCCCTGCAGACAAAGATAAAACGGGGAAGCCGGATCAGTTCAACAAACTTTTTAACAACCGCAAGGGATCGCTTTTAAACCACTGTGGCATGAAACATACAATGGGGCAAATCTCGCTTAACAGGGCTCCACTAGTAGGTCGAGGACTACCTGTATAGCAAGATTCAGGGTTGAGGGAAAGCCTCCCCCCCCCTCCCAAAAAAAAATACAGAACCTGGTTAATCTCCATAATTTGTTTCCCACCTTTAGGGGTATGGATGAGTTGGGTAGTCAAGGAGAATCCAAAAATGGTTAAAAGTCTTGAGATCTTGGCCTCTTCTGGCAGATCCCTTGAAGGGAAGGATGGCAGGCGCATTTCATTTTCATCTTTATAGGTTTTATGGGGGGGTGGAACTCTGCCTTGTGAAGCATCTTGACAAGACAACATTCCATCTGTGGAACAAACAGGACCTTCAAAGTTAATATATTCAACATCCTCGGAGTGAATTCTCCATCCCAGTTCCTAGCTTGGCTCTTTCAACCTCTAGACCAAACTGGAAATATTGCCATTCTCCCGGTTCTTTTCTGGTTCTTCGTTGCCCCTCATGGCTTCCTCCTCTTTCTTCTCTTCCAACTTGAGTTCCTATTTGCTGACCACAAGCATGAAGTTCCAACCTGCAGCCGTTGGCCAGTTCCTCCTTCCTGGTTCCTCTTAAGGACATCATGAAGTGTTTTTCAACCAGTCCCCTTGGTTAGTTAAAAGTAGCCTCAAGGGTGGCGTGATATCAAAAAGGAAGTTGTGTTGCTAAGTCCCAGCTTAATTAATTATACCTGCCCAAATTTTGCATACAATAGCAAACCAAAGAGGAGAAAAACGTGCAAGAAAAGAGGAAAAAAAACAGAGTTAAGCATACAGGTGATTTCTAGCTTCTTTTCAAAGGATCATTAGATTCTCCCTGTCCCTTATTGGGGTTTATATATCTCTACCAACCATATTTATTGTACTTGTTGCCCACTTATGCATGCATTGTCAATCTATTCTGCCTTTATGACTTGCATCCTGCCTTGTTTTTACAAGGCAAGAAGCCTATCCAACACGCACTCCTATTTTCCTTACAATAGCAACCCTTGTGAGATAGGTTGCTCTGAGAATGCCTGACCCAAAGTCACCCAGCCAGCTTTCATGCCTAAGCAGGACTAAAAGTCTGCTCTTTAGCCTGGGGCCTTAACCACTAGATGGTCAGTATTAAAATAATTGAAAGATGCTGACCGGTTTCGAGTGCTTATGTTTTAAATGTTATCCCAGGACATGACATTTCCTTTCCCTTTGCAAATCTTTCGCAAATTTCCGTTTCCTTTTCAGAGAAGGCAGTCAGGCTGGAGCCCCTTCTGGCTGGCCCCAAAATGTATTGCTGATCTCAACAGGCTAAATGCAGTAGCAGCAGCAGTACACATAAATGTGAGCCATACTGTTGATTTCATGTTGCTTTTAAACTCAAAGTCTCTGTTGAGATTTGACTAGAATCTTCGAGATATTTTTTTTTTTCTGCCTGGATTTCAAGTGGAGGGGAGAATTTAAGAATTTAATTTCAGAATTTGAGGTTTTATTTCTCTTTCTTTGCAGCAATTATATTCCCGTTGGCTTCGTAATTCTGAAAGTGGAGAGACACCTAATCATGCACTTTTTTTCCCCCAAGCTCAACTGAATTTATGCTGAGCCCTCACCTTAAATTCCTCCTCCAAGAAAACCCAGAAGGTCCCACCTCTTTTGGGGCAGCATCTCGGTCATTGCCCCCATTTCAAAATGATGTCATTGCCTAAACATTAATTTCCTGTAGTTTTTAAAACTCAACAGACATGGTCATTTTCTTTGTGCAATCAAGTTGCAGGAACTGGGCCTGGCTAGTCTAGGGAAGAGAAGGACCAGGGGAGCCAGGAGAGCAGCCTTCCAATATTTGAGGGGCTGCCACAGAAAGGAGGAAGGGCGCCCAGCTATTCTCCAAAGCACCCAAAGGCCAGACAAGGAACAATGGATGGAAACTGATCCAGGGAAGAAGGAGAAGGAGAAGAAGAAAAGAAGGAGAAGGAGAAGAAGGAGGAGGAGGAGGAGGAGGAGGAGGAGGAGGAGGAGGAGAAGAAGAAGAAGAAGAAGAAGAAGAAGAAGAAGAAGAAGAAGAAGAAGAAGAAGAAGAAGAAGAAGAAGAAGAAGAAGAAGAAGAAGAAGAAGAAGAAGAAGAAGAAGAAGAAAAAACTAGATTTCTTGCCTTCCGGGGTTGCTCTGTTATGGCAAATGCAGCTGGACATCAGGCTAAGATGACCGCAGGCCATCCATCCATTATTCGATCTGACATGGGCAACCCTGTTTGGCAGGTTTTGGATAACCATGAATGCAAAGCAGTTTCTGCCAGCAAGCTCAGGGAAAGCCGCTCCCATTGGATGCTTGCTGCTAAATATTTCTCCAGAGTTAGGCACAAACATCAGTCCCAAAAATGGGATACAAATGATTGTAGGGAGAGAGCCTGGAGAGGCAGACAGTTTCAAAAGTAAGAATATCAGCACAGGGAAAATGTTTCCTTTCTGTCCTCCTTCCTCCTTTCTGCTTCTTCCTCTTTCCCTCTCTCCCTTCTCTCCTCCTTCTCTTTCTACTCCTCCACCTCCTTCTCATCTATGCAGATTCTCAATCATCCAGGTCACGATTGTCCCATAAGTGATTCCCCCCCCCCCAGAGGCAACTGGACTTTACGGTTTTTCTTTGAAGATATTTCACTCCTCATCCACCCAGAACATAGGAGTTGGAAGGGGCCTTAGAGATCTTCTAGTCCAACCCTTGGTCAAGCAGGAGACCCAATGCCATTCCAGACAAATGGTTGTCCAGTCCCCTTTTTAAAGCCTCCAGTGATGGAGCAGCCACAATTTCTGAAGGCAAGTCCTTCCACTGATGGATTGTTCTTCACTTGTCAGGAAAATGTCTCCCTAGTTCTAAGTTGCTTCTCTCCTTGAGTTTCCATGCTTCTCGTCCTGCCTTCAAGGGCTTTGCAAAATAGGCTGACCTCTGCCCCTCTTCTATGGGGCAGCCCCTTAAATATTGGAAGACTGCTTTCATGTCACCCTTGGTCCTTCTTTTCACTAGACTAGTGACTACGGTTCCTTCAACTGTATTTCAGGTTGCAGTAGAGTCTTATCTCTAAAACTGTATTTGCCTCTTGCTTCATTCTTTTGTCATGTTCTCTTTGCTTTTCCCTCTGGGCTTTTACCTTTAGGACAGGTATGCAAAAGAGGAAAGGTAATCTGTCCATTGTTGAAACTCATTTCACATTTGCATGGAGCTATCTCTCAGAGAGGCTAAGAGAGCAAGGGAGCAGAAACAGTCCCGGGTAAAAACATCAAGCCAACATCAAGGGAAACTGAGGAATGTCGCAGATGGAGCTGCCCAGCCTGGCTAGAGAAAACCTTCATGCAGGTGAGTGAGCAGGGCCTCTTCAGGCAGGTTCCTCTTCCAAAGAGGGATGGGAGGAGCACCTCAACCTCCTTCAGTTGGCGAGGATCGGTTCTCTCTTATCAGGAAACCAAGTTATAGGATCTCTGACTTTGGAACTTGCAGGCAGGGAGATCTGGGTTTCCAACGCAAAGAACTATGGCTTCAAGAAGATCCATCCTTCTTACCAAGCTAAGCTTTGATGTTGAGAACCCGACAGTTGGTCTCCCATTCCTGGGCTAAGCTAGGAAATGTGGATTGGCTTCACCTTCCCCCGGCATTAAAAGCAGCTTTGGGGTCCCTTTCCAAAGAATAACAGAAATCGAACTAACGGGCTCCCAAGACTGCCCGTTTACAGAGGAGGAAAAAGGAACCATGAAATAACCATTTGCCCAGTTAGGGAAGCCTGGGATCCGATACAGGTAGTCCTTGAATTACAGCCATTTTGAACGCAAAATCTCCATCGCTAAGCTAAGTATTTTGATCACGTGACCATGGGGAATGCTGCAACGATCATAAGTGTGAAAAATGACCGTGTCACTTTTTTTTCCAGTGCCGTTGTAATTTGGTAAATGGTCATTAAATGAACTGTTGTAAGTCAAGGGCTACTTGTAGGCCTACAAGTGTGCCTGCCACCCACCTGTCTTCAGAGGTCTTGTCTAAAAGGATGAGCCAGAGAGAGGATGGAATGGTCCTTGGGATGTGGCCATCTATGTTCCCTAGTTTCCCCCTAACTGTTGGCTATGTTGGCCAGAAGAGTTGGTCAGTTTTAGTTTGATAAGATTTGGAAATGGGCCACCTGTCTGTGGAGGTTCTCCAAGTCATGGTTGTCCCCAAGGTGATTTTTTTTTTTCTGGAGTCAACTGGACTTTCTGGGATTTTGTTTTCATTTGAAGACATTTCACTTCTCATCCAAGAAGCTTCTTCGGCTCTGACTGGATGGTGGGGAACAGAAGGATTGATACTCCTTGCAGACAGCTGGTCATTTGCATCCTTTCTGGAGGTTCATTGAGGCCACTTGGAGGTTTATCTGTGTCCTCAGGGTCACGGAAGTGATGCAAATAGTTCCTGTAGACTGCAATTTTCTCTTTCTAAATCCATTGCTACTCCCACACCATTCGAAGGGTGTTCACCCCAAATCGTATCGATCAAAGTCTACAGGCAACGGACTTTCTGGTTCTTGAAGCTGTTTCACTTCTCATCCAAGTCCTCACTGTGAGTTGTATTGGTGGGGTGTGTGTGTGTATGCACGAAGGGAGGCTCAGCCAATCTCATTGTACACGTGTTGTACTCTGACAATAAAGGTAACAATATTCTCTAGCAGGATGGTGGGGAATGGAACTGACCTGAATGATGGAGAATCCCGACAGACTTTTAACCATGCAATTTGGGATGGACACCCTTTGAATGGTGTGGGAGTAAGGATGGATTTCCAGAGGGGGGAAAATTGCAGACTACGGGAACCAGCTGACCCCGAGGACACAGACAAACCTCCAAGTGGCCTCAATGACCCTCTAAAAGGATGCAAACGGCCAGCTGTCTGTAAGGAGTATAAACCTTTCTGTTCCCCGCCATCCAGTCAGAGCTGAGGAAGCTTTTGGGAGAAGTGAAACATCTTCAAAAGGAGAAAAAAAACCCTCAGAAAAGTCCAGTTGTCTCCTGAAAAAAGCACCTTTGCGTAGGTGGGGATGTGAAACAGGCCAGGCCTGGTTATTAGTACATGGTTGAGACAACCAGATCACCCTACATTGGGGAAGTCGACATGACTTCAGGAAGGTCAACAAAGCCAAAAATTAAAAATTACAAAATGTTTGCATGCAAGGGCCCCAAACTCCCAGGAACTAAACGGAAAGGAAGTTGACCATCCTTTCTGAGTTTTCAGAATATTTTCACTTCTTCCTCCCTCCAGCTTCTACTGGCTGGCTGAGACCATCGCTCTTGCACTGCTACCGTGGAAAACAGACCATGCTCAATCCCTCCTCCTGACTTCCAAGATTTCAGGGGTGTGTGTATGTGTGTGTGTGTGTGTGAAAAAAAGGCAGGGGGGCTTCTACCTGCTGTGGGAATGTTTTCATTGTCCCGTTTGGGCCACACCACAATCCTTGGCTCTCTTCCTAAACACCCTTTTTGCCTCTCTGGCTGACCTGAGCTTGGTTGGTCAGTCAGTCAGCCTCGCAAGCACGTCCAACCCACCCAGTTCCTGTGCAGCTGGGAGGCAGCCAATGGAGAGAGCTGTTGGCCAAGGAGATGTGTGTGTGTGTGTGTGTGTGTGGAAGTAGAGCCTCTCTTGCAACACACAAGAGCTGTGAGCCAGCCCGCAGGCGGCTGGCCAAGGCTTAGCAGCAGAGCACAACTGAGATAAGAGCTCCAGCGGGTGGGTACGGATGGAGAAGGAAGCATGAGGAAGGAGAGAGGCAGTCTCCTCCCCAGTGAGCTGTTTCCCTTCTTCCTTCCTTTCTCTCTCTTGCAACCGCACCAAAAGCAGGTGACGAGACTTTCCCAAGTTGCTGGGGAACCCAAGCCCTGAGCGATGGGACGAGGGATGCTCCTGGACAGAAGGATGGCGAAGCTCTCCAACTCAGACGCTTGGTACAGTAAATGTCCCGTTTTCTGGGGGGGGGGTGTCAGGGAGTGGGAGGGGAGGGAAAGCTTCGAGGTGCAAAGGCTGCAGGTCACGTTGGAGAGGGGGGTGGCACTTTGGGGAATGGACCCTTTGTGTGTGTGGGTGGATGGGTGTCTTCGGTTGTTTGCTTGCAGGTGTCTCCTCGCCCAACTAGGTAGCAGCATCAGTGCCGGTAAGGGGTGACTTTGCTCTCTGGTTAGATACAGGATTCAGTCAGCTTGGTGGTTTCCTAGCAGACGTTTCATGCTCCAATTAGGAAACATCACCAGTGGTAATCAGTGGCGGCATCAGCACTGATGATGTTGCTTAGTTGGGTAATCAAACACCTGCAAGGAAACCGCCAACTCAGAGACCACCAAGAACCCCACAGTCTTCCTCCTCCTCCTCCTCCTCCTCCCTGCAAATCCCACTCCCTTCCAGTACTGATGATGTTACCTAGCTGGGTAATGAAACATTTGCAAAGAAACCAAACCACCAAGCTCAGAGAGCACCCAGGATCCCACAGTCATTGTCCTCCTCCTCCTCTTCCTCCTCCCTGCAAACCCCATTTCTTCTAGTACTGATGATGTACCCTAGTGGGGTAATGAAACATCTGCAAGGAAAACCACCAAGCTCAGACAGCACACAAATATTCTGCTGGTTATTATTTGCATGTGGCAGGCATTTTTTGACCAAGAAATATCTTCACCTAGCTATAGATGCACCTGTAGCCAAAGGCATCAGAACTCCAAATGTTGACAACCTTTGGAGCTGTGTAATTTCACAATAAGCTGGAAAATAAATAACACGTGAAGCTTTTCCCTGCTCCCTCAGTTATGGGGAGAGGCAGGTGTTGTCATGCCATTAGTTGATATAACCAGTGCCAAAAATGGATCCTTCAGCCTCTTTGCAACTGGCTGAAATGGGTTTTTCAGAACATGGCACGCTGCTGATAACAAATGCTGAACTTTGCACACACAAACCCACACCCACACACGCTTCTTTGCTTTGCAAATGAATTTCCCCAGAGAAACTGATGCTTTAGAATCACAAGAGGCTGAGAACATTTTTCACATACTGAAAAGAAGGATTAAGGGTGACAGGATACCAGGGTTCCAATGTTGGAGGGGCTGCCCCCAAAGAAGAGGGAGTCTATTTTCCTAAGCATTTGAGCACAGGACAAGGAGCAATGAATGGGAATTGATCAAGGAGAGAAGCAACCTGGGACTAAGCAGAAACTTCCTATCAGTGGGAACAATTTGCCAGTGGAACAACTGGCCTCCAGATGTTGTGGATTGCAGAGTTGTAATTGCAACTCGGATGGCAAACCTCAGATAAAGAATGTTTCCAAGCAAATACAACTCAGGCAAACAAAGTCACTAATCTAAAGGAGGATTAGGGAGAGGAAGTAAACATATGTTAGACTTTAACTAGAGATAATTAATTGTGTTAGTTACTATGCTAAACAGTAATGAAAGTTAAGCAGTAACCAAAGTTAACCAATGTTGGAGGATAATTAAAAATGTGTACAAATGCAAGACTAGACTCCAATAAAGTTCATCATGACTCAGTTGATCATGATCAAACAACTCGACTGCCTCATCATTGCAACAATGGATGCTCCATCCCTGGAGGTTTTCAAGAAGACATTGGACAGCCATTTGCCCAGGATGGATCTCGGGTCTCCTGCTTCAGCTGGGGGTTGGACTAGAAGGTCCAAGTTCCCTTCCAACTTTGTTATTCTGAGAAAGTTCTAACCTGTATTCCCATTAGGAATACTCCTGGACATGTAAGAGTGTTCCGGAGGAAGTTTGTCAAAGTTTCTGCTTTGTGCTTTTTTTTCTCCCTTTTGCTAGGCATGCAAATGAATAAATAAATCAGCTTAAAATAGACCTCATCCCTTGTGCCTGGAAAAAACAACAACCCTCGCTGCTTTACCAAACCTGTTCAAAGCAGAAGGACAGAGCCAGGAAAGATCAGTTGGCAACCCGGCTTTTCAGATAGTTTCTCTTTCTTTCTTTCTTTCTTTCTTTCTTTCTTTCTTTCTTTCTTTCTTTCTTTCTTTCTTTCTTTCTTTCTTTCTTTCCCCCTGCTTCTTCATGGCAATGACTCATTTCCGATTCCAACAAGCCACATGCGGCCAAAGAAATGGAGGGGAAGATTTGCTAGGAAGTGAGTTTAGGAAAAACAGACTCCCATCCTTGAACTTTGAACTCGTCTGCAAATCATGCTGGAAATGTTTGCCTCTTGCAACACCTACTGGCCCTCGTTTTAGGAAAGGGGCTCCCTATTTAAGAACCCCAAACCCAGAAGCATTGCAAAACTTGCCCCCTGCAAAGCAGGTGAAAGGAAAAAAGTCAGAAGCCATGGGAGATGAAATGATATTCGGATATTTTACTGATGATTGATAATGTGAATTATTATGTAATATAATTATTTCGATGACTATGAAATGGATGCACAAAAGGGAGTGGTAAACCAACTGATACACTGTAAATTTATGAAGAATGATATTTTTTTTTATGTTACGTTTTATGTTTTATATGTTTTTGTCTGTCGTTAAAATCAATAAATCTTTTATCAAAAAAAAAAATTGCCACAAGTCCTTAAGGGAAACATTGCCCTCGATAAGTGAGTCGCCCGTTGTTAAGCAAATCTGGTCCCTCCCCCGCCCCGCTTGAATTTGCTTGTTGGCAGGTTGCTAAAGGGCATCACTGCAACGGTCATAAGTGTGGATCAGTTGCCAAGCCTCTGAATGTTGTTCACAGGGACGCGGGGCAAGCTGCAAAGGATGCAACGGCCCGTGGAAAACAGCCATCGGTTGTGTTGGGCAGGCCCATGTCAACTTTGAACTGTCGTAAGTTGAGGACAAACCTGTAACCTCCTTTTGTTGTTGTTGTCATTTTGCAAATTTAAAGGGCCGAAATTTGAACTGATTCCTAGTTCCTTTCCTCCTCCTGTACTAAACAGGCAGCTCTGGGACGTTGGCAAGCCCGGAATGAGATCCAACTGGTTTGCTGAGTTGTTTAACCCCCAATCCATCAACCCCACCCCAGGAGTGAAAGTTAATAATTATTGGGAGGGGGCAGAGCATTCTCCAGCAGAGATAATTGCCAGATGCAGCCTGTGCCATCTGAGATTGACGTGTGTGCTTTCACAAGCCGGACTAGTGTGACCCAGGTCTGGAGCCAGGTTGCTGTAGTTTGTACAAGTCCGTGAAGTTCCTGAGAAATTCATTGTTTACCAAAGCTGCCCGGCTTACAGACCAGGATGAGCAGGGGACAAAAAGGGAAAAATTTAAAAAGGACACAGTCTTGCAGGTTGGGACTTGCTGAAATGGCAAAACTGGCTTCTTGGATGAAAGAAAAGAACATCCACGCTTCTGGATTTCGTGCCCGAAGTGGAAAAGAACTTTGACTTTTGGGTTTTAAGAGATTAGACTAGCTGATAACCTGGCATTGCCCGGGTATTTATTTAGTATTTATTTAGCGCTGTGCAGTAGAAGCCATTTTATGGCTGTATGGTAGAAGCCATCTGAAGGCACAACAGGCTGTATGTTAACAAAACCCATCATCCCAAGGGGTGTTAAGGATGTCTTACACACGCACACAGTATTTGTTTCTAGAGAGTAATCTGTGCACCAAATTTGGTTGATATTGTTCAAGAGTTATGCTGGAACACACACACACACACACACTTTTATATATATTGATGATTGATCTAGATAGAAATGACTTGTTCCTATTATTATGGAAAAGCAAAAAGCTGTGATTTGATGCTAATGCCTTTTTCCACTGCAACAGAGAGAGTTGGAAGTCAACGCCTCCTTTTTTTTTCCTCCCTTTCTTCACCTCTCTTTCTCCTTCCCACCCTCCTCACCGCTCTCTTATTTGCTTTTGCATTTTGAAAGTTTATAACTTAATTTTTTAAAAAATGTTTAAAACAAAATAAAGGGCACACAATCTTGCTGAGGTTGTCGTGAGTTGGCACATACGACAAAGCCTGGCTTGTGAGAAGCTGCTGCCCATGGACACAGACACACAGACGACAAAACGTGGCTCAGTAACTCATGCAGAGGTATAATGGAAGCTCTAGAGGTCGAACACGTCCAAAATACAGGCAGCAGTCCTGGATTTGCAGCGGAGTGCTTAAGCAACTGTTCGAAGTTACGATGCCACTGGGGGAAAAAAAAAAAGCAATGTTTTTCACACTTACGACCATTGCGGCTTTCCCATGGTCCCGTGATCAAAATTCAGAGGCTTGGCAACTGGCATGTACTCACGACGGTTGCAACGTCCCAAGAAGGGTACCTGTGTGTGCTCACAGAGCTACCCTGGGCTGCAGAAATACAGATGACCAGCAGAGGGCTTGGAAGACCACAGAACGGCCCTCCAGATGTTCACAGCCTAGCTAGCAGGCCTTTCTTTCCCATAGACAGAGAGCGAAACTCTATCCATAGTGGCTGGCCTTCAAGAGGTGCTGCTCTACCACGAGGTACGGCGTGGTGCCAGGCCCTGATTCGTTTGTTTGTCAAACATGTACAAGATAACAAGTATAGGTATCAAGAACAAAGGGAGTAAATACAGAGAAATTGGGACAGTGGGACAGGGACGGTAGAGGCACACTGATGCGCTAATGCATGCCCCCTTTAAGGTCCTCTTAGGAAGGGGGTGAGGTCCACGGTAGACAGTTTGAGGTTGAAGCTACGAGGGGTTGCTGAGGCTGTAAAAACGGAGTCAGGTAGGGCATTTCAGGCATTGACCACTCTGTTGGGTGCATCATCACTTGAGACTCTCAAGAAGAGACTGGACTGCCATTTTTCAGAAATGGTGTAGGGTCTCCTTCTTGGGTAGGGGGTTGGACTAGATGACCTACAAGGTCCCTTCCAACTCTGATTGTTATCTGTTATCTGTTGCTGAAGTCGTATTTTCTGCCATCGAGTTTGGAGCAGTTCACCTTGAGTTTGCGTCGGTTGTTTGACCCTGTATTATTGCAGTTGAGGCTGAAGAAGTCGTTGACGGGCAAGACGTCATAGCGGACAATTTTGTGAACTATTCTTAGATTAACTTTACTTCATTCTATTTTGTTTTATTTAAAGTCAAATTGACATTTTATTTTATTTTCCTTATATGTCCTTTGCTCTCTCTCCAGAAAAGTCTCACCAGCAGGAAGAAGTCCAGATGGAAAGCCGAAAGAGTCCTGTGAAAAACCCGCAGAAACTTTCTTTGCTTTCATCTCCGGTACGAGCTGTGGTTCGTCTTCGGAGGACAGCCCACGCCTTTAAAAAAGGCTATTTGCCCGGAGACAAACTTATCCAGAGACAGATTTCCTTGGGGAAAGGCAAATTAACAAGCCTTTCCAACCAAGCCTCTTTGAACAGTTCCCAATATTTCACTTTTGATCCTGCTGACCCGCTCCCGGTGACCAAACCCAAACGGCGTAAGAAGAAATCGAGGATCCCCCGAGTGCTGTATCCCGAAAGCTCCAAGAAATATCTGCCTGCCGAACACGGGAGCAAAGCCACGAGGTTTCTTCTCTTGTTCGTGGCCATCATTTGCTTCCAGATCCTCAATGCCATTGAGAACCTGGATGATAACCTCCTGAAGTACGACCTGGATGGCTTGGAGAAGACCATGGCTCGGGAGGTTTTTGGGCAGCCCTTGGTCATTGAAAGGGTCATGGGGTTGCTGAAGGATTACCTGGCCACCCACGTCCATAACAAACCTTTGGTTGTCTCTTTCAACGGTCCGAGCGGTGTTGGGAAGAGCCACCTTGGTCGGCTTCTGGCAAAGCACTTCCGCTCGGTGATGGGAGCCCATTCAGTGCTCCATTATTTCACGGTGCACCACTGCCCCGTCAAAACCTCCATGAAAACCTGCCAGTCGGAGTTATCGGACACCATCAGAGACATGGTGGCTCAAGCCGAAGTGGAAGAGGTCATCCCCATGTTTATTCTGGATGAGGTGGAATTCATGCCCCAAACTCTGTTGGAGACCTTGGGCAGGTTCTTTCAGAAGAACCAAACCAACGAATACCTCAATGCCATCTACATTCTCATCAGCAACCTGGGAGAAGAGGAAATTGCCCACCACTTCCTCCAGAACGCGTCCAACAACTCGTCGCGGCCTCAGAAGGACCTGGAAGAGCTTCAGTCCGCTCTTCGGCCCCTCCTGAGCCACATCCACCCTTTCTGGACAGGGGTGGAGATTGTCCCCTTTGGGTTGTTGGAGAAAGCCCACATCTTGAACTGCTTCTACGAGGAGATGATGAGCGAAGGGATTTACCCAAACGCCAGCCACATCCAACACTTGGCTGGCCAGCTCAGCTATTACAAAAAGGCAGGGAAGGAATTTGGAAGAACTGGTTGCAAACCGGTAGTAGCCAAAGTCAATCTCCTCTAAGGATGGGGGCAGGCAGTCCTTGACTTACAACAGTTCACTTCGTGGCCGTTTGAGGTTAGAACGGCGCTGAAAAAAGTGACTTGTGACCCTCTGGGTCACATGACTGTGGTGGTGTCTCTGTGGTCACGTGATCAAAATTCAGACTTCTATTTTATGATGGGTGCAGCGTCCCTGGGGTTGCGTCATCCCCTTTGGCAACCTTCTGACAAGACAACTGTTTTCTTAAAGCGTTTGATATCCAGTTGGGGATAATTGGACATTGGGACCAAGTTGGAGGCATTAAAGGGACTTTTTCTATTTTTGTGTCAACGCCCCGGGTCCCTACAGGTATCGGGGAACAGCCCACGAGGTTTTGTGCTGTGCTCACCACCCTCTGTAGTGTCTTTCTATCCGCGGCTGTCAAGCCAGCATACCGCACCGTCATGCAATATGTGAGGACGCTTTCTGCTGTGGATGTGGGCGTTGTTAAATCGGGATGGGTGGGGCTTCGAGAGTGAGGAGAATAAATCCTCAATCACACCCTGTCGCTTGTACAAGCTACATTGCCAAGAGCCACAATAAACAGAATGTGATACACGTCAGAGGTTGTGTATTCCTTCTGGAGCTGCCTCTCCAGGTGTGACCAGTGAAAATGGTGGCCATCCTCCCAGGCACATTCTTCCACCCTTTCTTTGGCCTTTGGCGGTTTGTTTACCAATTGGGAGACTCCAGTTTGGTATTCCAGCAGAGAAGAGCGACCGGGATGATTAGGGGACTGGAGACTAAAACATACGAAAAACGGTTGCAGGAATTTGGGTCTGTGTAGTTTAATGAAAAGAAGGACCAGAGCGGGACATGATAGCAGCCTTCCAATATTGGAGGGGCTGCCCCAAAGAAGAGGAGGGAGTCAAGCTCTTCTCCAAAGCACCTTCAGAAGGCAGGACAAGAAGCAATGGGTGGAAACTCACCAAGGAGTAGAAGCAACTTAGAAATCAGGAGAAATGTCCCGAGAGGGAGAATGATTAATCAGGGGAATGACTTGCCTTCAGAAGTTGTGGCTTCCCCATCACTGGAGGCGTTTAAGAAGGGACTGGACAGCCGTTTGTCTGAAATGGGGTAGAGTTTCCTGCTTGAGAAGGGATGGACTAGAAGACCTCCAAGGTCCCTTCCAATTCTGCTATTCTGTTATTTTCTGTTACCTGGGATGAGGTGAGTGAAAAGCTAAGACTCATAGTACCTGATGGTATTTATCACCTGTGGGAAATCACCCATCTTTTCCCTTGGGGAAAAAAAAAACACCTGGCATTCAAAGAAAGGAAAATGAGATTCAGATGGAGAAGACAACCAAACCCCACTAAATTAAATTTCTCCTTTGAAAGTTTAGTTGATGTGAGAAGGCGGGGATCCTAAGGAAGCCCTCTGGCTTGCAGAAATCATCCCTAGCACTCCTCTCTGTCTTACCCTCCCAGTCAAGCTTTGCATTGTCAGCCAGAACATCTGGCTCCTTTTCCAGACCTGTGTCTCTCTGGAAAGAGAGTGGTTGGGCTTTGCATATGCAAAGAAAAAAGGAAAGAAAGTAAGAAGGGAGGATAGAAAAGTGGAAGAAAGGAAGGAAGGAAGGAAGGAAGGAAGGAAGGAAGAAAAAGAAAGAAAGAAAGAAAGAAAGAAAGAAAGAAAGAAAAGAAAGAAAGAAAGAAAGAAAGAAAGAAAGAAAGAAAGAGGAAGGAAGGAGGGGAGGGAGGGAGGGAGGAAGGAAAGGGAAGGAAGGAAAAATGGAAGAAAGAAAGAAAAAGAAAGGGAAGGAAGGAAAGAGGGATGGAAAAGAGGAAGGAAGGAAAGAAAGAAAAAGAAATCTTTATCAGGGACATCTTAAAGGCTTCGACAGAGATTGTCCAAGAGGGAGAAAAGTTATGTTGGGTTTCCCAACACCCCCAAAATATACCTCTTTCTTTAAACCCAGGCAGTCCAATCCTGCACTCGGGAGGAAAGAAAAAAAAAACCCATTTTTTTCCAGATTCCATCTTCATCCCTTCCAAGTATGTGATAAACTACAGAGCAGGCAGAATTACATCACCCCCTAGTTCCTCCACCCTAATGAATAATTTCAGGAATGTTTGAAAATTTCCTTTCCCCCCTGAGAGTGTCACTGACCCCAAAGTAGCCATCCCCTAACGGTGAATATTGCATTTGATTTTATTTCTTTTTTTTCTTTTTTCTCCTTTGGTGAAAACATTCACGCCTTCCTTACGGCCCATTCTTTGGGGATAAACAACAGTTTGAGAGTGGGTGGATGATTTTAATTGGAAAAACAGAACTCGGGTGGTGGGGAGGGGTGGGAAAAGGTTTGTCAGGTGCCTTCAAGGCAGTCTGTGATTATTATGATTATTTTCCAATTGCAAAGGACTTCAAAAATTCAAAAAAGATGTTGAGACTCTAGAAAGAGTGCGGAGAAGAGCAACAAAGATGATTAAAAGTCTGAAAGCTAAACTCTATGAGGAATGATTGCGGAACTGGGTCTGTCTACTCTAATGAAGAGAAGGACGAGGGGAGACAGAACAACAGTCGTCCAGTACTTGAGTGGGCTGTCCCAGGGAAGAGGGGAGTCAACTCATTCTCAAAAGCAGGGTTCTCCAATGTTGGCCACTTTAAGCCTGGAGGACTTCAACTCCCAGAATTCCCCAGCCAGCTTTGTTCTAAAGCACCCAAAGCTAGGACTAGAAGTAACAGATGGAAGCTGATCAAGGAGAGCCGCAACCTGGAAATAAGGAGAGCTTTCCAGACAGTGAGAACAATTAATCAGTGGAATTGCTTCCCTCCACAAGTTGTGAATGCTGCAACACTCAAAAGTTTTTAAGAAGAGACTGGTCAGCCATTTCTATGGAATGGTATACTGTAGGCTCTCCTGTGAGTCAGGGGGTTGGGCTTGAAGATCTCCAAGACCCCTTCCAGCCCAAGACATTAGCCTTTCTTCCAAACCATCATCTGAAAGAGGGAACTTCCTTCACCAGTTTGCTTCCTTTCTTCTCCATATCTTCTCCTAGCTTTGGAGAAAGTTGTCACATCAGACGTCGCCAGCACATTGTGTATGATACTGCCTGCTCCCTCCCTTTTGTAGACCCCACCTCAATTTGCTTCCTTGCTTCTCCCGAACATTCATCTGAAGAGAAGAAAGGCTGATGTTATGATGGGTGTAGACAGGTGAGCGATGTATGCAGTCACCTGTGAGTCAGTCACCTGTGAGTCAGAACACCTCCCTCCTCAACCAACATTAATGGGCACAAAAGGTATTTATAGCTTGCAAAGTGAAATAAACTGATCTTCACACCTTCCAAGAAGGATGAAACTGTGGCCAGCAGCTCTGTCTTCATAACTCTACCTTCCCCGTTGCAAAAAACCACAGAAAGGGGTGAGCTAAAGGTTTGCTGCCTGTCAAGATCAGGTTTTTCTGGGACAAACGTCTCCTCCTATTGAAGATGTCCAGCTTGGTACAAACTGCACCTGTTTTTGGAGGTTCGTCAGCAAGGTGTCCCTTGAGGAAGTCTTCTGCACCCACCTCTGAAAGGTATTCGGCATACCCCACATGGAAAGGCAGGAAGCCAAGCCGGATCCTGTATCCCCCACTGGTGAGGAAGTGTCAACAGCGGAAGAAATCTGATGCCACCAAGAAATGGCTTTTCTTCTTGACAGGAATGGTTCTTCTGCAGATCTTGATGGAGGAACCTGAAGAAGGCCTGGAAGGCTGTGGAGAGGACCAGTGGCTTGCTGAATCATCCTGTTTCAAGAGCTTCAGGCCTTCCCACAATTCCTCAAGTGACGAAGAAGCACCGGTTGAAGAAACTCCACGTTGGCCTTTGGAGAAGACCCGTTTTTGCAAGATACCACCAACAGAATATCTCCAACCATGATAAAAAGGTCCAAAAACAATCCATCACCCATCAAAATGCTTTGGCGCTGGTGAAGAAAGAGGAGAAGGTTGCTCAAAGACCTGGGAGAAATATTTGGTAAAGTTTCAAGAGGAAAAGGAATTGCTTTTATGGCTGAAACAGAGGTGGTCTCCAAGATCCAAAGGAGGACATCCAACAGATACTAAGTCACAGAGTCCTGTATTATCCTGCCATTTTGAGGTCTGGATCTTAATAGTTCTGCTTGGTGCTGCTAACTTGTTTTTACCTTGTGGTACCCCAGTAGTGGACAACATCTCTTTCCCAGGTTCCTGAAATTTTATTTCTATTTTTCATGTTGCCCTTTCGGCCTTGCCTGAGACGTTATTGCGAATTGCTAGCATTCGTCAATCTTCGGATTCATCGTCAGCATCTTGAGGAATTGAATGTCTTAACTGGGTTGGGTTTCAGGGAGCATCCACAAGAATGCCTCTGAACCAGGACTTAGCTGTGCCTGCTAAGAATGAAAAGCATTTGGTTATAAATCAGCTTTCTTTTTCTTTCTTTCTTTCTTTCTTTCTTTCTTTCTTTCTTTCTTTCTTTCTTTCTTTCTTTCTTTCTTTTCTTTTCTTTCTTTCTTTCTTTCTTTTCTTTTCTTTCTTTATCTTTCTCCCTCTTCCCCCACTCTTCTCCCGCTTCTTGCTTCGCATTCACTCTCAGCATCTTTTCTTTCTTTCTTTCTTTCTTTCTTTCTTTCTTTCTTTCTTTCTTTCTTTCTTTCTTTCTTTCTTCTTTCTTTCTTTCTTTCTTTCCCCCTCTCTCTTTCTTCCTCTCCCCCTCTTTCCCATTCACTCTCAGTGTCTTTCCTTCCTTCCTTCCTTCCTTCCTTCCTTCCTTCCTTCCTTCCTTCCTTCCTTCCTTCCTTCCTTCCTTCCTTCCTTCCTTCCTTCCTTCCTTCCTTTTCCCACCCTCTTTCTTCCTCTCCCTCTCCTTTCTCATTCACTCTCAGAAGCTTTCTTTGTCCCCCTCTCTCCCTCCTCTGTCTCTCTGTCTCTCTCTCTCCTTTTTTGCTTTTTTTTCTATAGCTTTAGCAACCCATATCATTATGTTTGGCTTTCAAAACATGGCAAGATAAATCCCTGCAAAGTTCAGCCAAGTTCTGTTCCAGATCTGTATTTGTCAATATTGACCCTGGGTGGCTTTGGAAGATTTCAGACTGGCATTTTCCCAGCCCTGTTTGAAATGGCAAGAATCTGCCTCCACGTTTTTGCCTGCTAGCAGATGTTCAGTCGTTAGGCTGGAGCCCATGAAAAACAGAGCTTGTCTTTTAGTGCTCCCAGCTAATTAAACCAGTGGAAGATTTGTAGAGAATCCGAAGAATGTAGCAAGGGAATTTGAAGGATAAAACTTTGGACAGAACGTGTCATTCATCCTTTGTTCTGATGAGGGTAACATCAGAGTATTTTGTTAATGGGTTGGGGCTAGGTGTGCGATCCAAGCGATGTCTTTGCTGAACCAATCAATCAGAACAGACCTGGAAGGGACCTTGGAGGTCTTCTAGTCCAACCCCTGCTCAAGCAGGAGACACTACACCATTCTCTTCCCAGTCTCTTCTTAAAAACCTCCAGTGATGATGCACCCACACCTTCTGAAGGCAAGCTGTTCTACTGGTGATTGTTCTCCCTCTTTACAAAGTTTCTGCTTAATTTCAGATTCTCACCGTGATTAGTTTCCATTCATGGTTTCTTTTTTGGAAAATAAGTTGACCCCTTCTTCTTTGGGGCAGCCCCTCAAAATGCTGGAATACCAGAAAACCAAACAAACAGAACAAAGGAAGTTCTGGAGAAGGTCGCGAAGATGCTCCTTTGGACTTTCAGGAGTGGATTCTTTGATGAATAACAAAGAGCAACATGATCGCAGGACTGAGAATTAATGGGATGGCTAGAGACCATCCCAAGATCACGTGCATCTGTTCCCCAGATTATCATGCATGGATCTAGTTCTTATGTTCTGTAACTTTGAAGCAGTTGACATCCATGGGTCCTTCAATCTTTCTCCTGTAGCAGGATGTCTGGGGTATGGAGGGACATGAAAACAGTGGGCTTCCCCTGGTCAATTTTCTTTCAAGCATTTTGATTTTTCAACCATTGCTTCTTGCAGTCTTCTAATCACCGGGGGAATTTTTCAAAGTTTCTGCTTTCTTAGAAGGAAACGGACAAGATACCCAACTTTTGACCCAAGCAAATAAACACTTTCTTTTTTCTATATTACTTGCTTCCTGAGTTACTGAATGTCTCTCTTGAGCTTATTTTCCTTCCCTTTCAGTGGTTTTCCTTTTTCTTTTCTTTTTTTTAAAAGCCATATTCTAATTTATTGGTAGAGTAATCCTCCAGTTTCCCAGCCAGCGAGGGCAAAATTTGAAATGAAGTCTAAGGGTGGCCAAGATTGAGTTGTGGGCTGAATTAATGCCAAGCTTGTGGGTTGCTGACCTCTTGATCTCCATTGCTGTCTTGGCTCATTTTAGACCCATTCCATTTTGGCCGCCATCTGATGCTGGTTACTAAAATAACCACCTCTTCAATGTGTTGGACTGACCCCAAAAGCCAGTCCATGAAACAAAACCAATAAGCAAAGGCAAGGTTTATGCGATCACATTGTTATACTTATACATGACTTATATCCTAACCCTAGAGAATGCAGTAACTATTTTTTGGCTATCATATTAACTGGGATGGACTTTGATATGGTGGAAAAGATGGTGGCAAGGGAACAACCCAATGGAAGTGATCTGAAGGACCATTTTTTCCCAGTCCTATCTACATGACCCACCAAAACAGGAAGACCGAAAAGGTTATGGGTCCCTTTCCTAAGAAGGTCCATCTAGTGAGACCAAGAAGAAGGATGAAGGATCTTCTCCATGGTGGTTTCCTCCCTGTGGAAGATCATCTTTGAAGAGATAAGAATGGCCCCAACTTTGATTGTCTTTAAAAAAACAACAACCCTAAAAACAGGGTTTTTCCAATGGACTTGGGGATCCCAGAGTAATGTATGGGGTCCATCAAATGGTTGATTCGATTGTTATCAGCAAAGGGGTGGGGTGTTTATTGAGATATATATATATATACCTCATGTTGTTCGCAAGGCAAGCGATGCAAGCCTTGTGTTCCTGCAGGCCATGTGGGCAGCGTAGCCTTGTGTTCCCGCGCAGCCTGGATTAATTGCTTTGGGGGGGACATTTCTCTGTGGACCACCAAAATTTTCTCGTGGACCACCAGTGGTGCCCGGCCCACTGGTTGGTGACCAGTGCTCTAGTCCAACCCTCTGATTGAGCAGGAAGCCCCATGCCATTTTAGACAAATGGCTGTCCAATCTCTTCTTAAAAGCTTCCATTGATGGGAGATTTACAATTTTCTGAAGGCAAGTCATTCCACTGGTCGATTATTCTCACTGTCAGGAAGTTTCCCCTTAGTTCTCCATTGGTCCTTTTTCCTAGATTAGTTTCCAATCCGTTGCTTTTTGTCCTGCCGAGATCTCAAGACCTATCACTCATTTCCTTTGTTACCAAATGATCCCATCCCAAAACTCTCATGGGGTTTGAATGATTCTTTCAGACTACAGTGCCTATCTTCCACATTCAGGGAGATTGAGAAGGGGGGAATCTCCTCCTCTATGCCTGGAGGACCCCAACACTCATCTACCCTGCAACAATTGTTCGCTGAACGGAAGAAATACAAGAAGAATCCCAGCCATGAAATCTTCAGGGAATGAGTTATGAGTGGGTCAGCGAAAGGACAGCATGAGTGGGAACAAAGTCGCTGATAAAATTTTGCTTTCCCTTCGCAAAACTCTTGTTTATTTCTTCAAAGCTGGATGGGATTGTAGAGTGGGTTTTTTAAAAAAAAAAAAAAAAATTCCCTTCCTTTGAACAAGCAAGGGAAAACAAAGAAGAACCATCTGCATCCAGGAGGTTATCTTCACACTCTCCAAAGCCTTGGAGATGACAATTTGATTGCATTCCATTGACCTTCTCTTACTCCTCCTGTTTTTTTCTTTCTTTCTAATCTTCAATCTGGCTAGCAGCTAAGCTGAAGATGCCAGTTCTCCTAAAATCTTCAGGAAACAAGGCAAGGAGGCCAACAGCAGAGATCTTCAGCTAAGGGCGCAACTCTTACTCCATGCAAGAACATTCTTAGGAGGGGTAGCAGAAGGGGAGGATTTTGCTGACTCTGGTGTTTATGGTGTCCCTCAAACTAGTCCTTGACCTTAGAAACCACAGACAAGCTAAGAAAGAAAGAAAAAAACACTGTGTTGAACGGGCCAAACCCACAAACTGTGCTTCTCTCCCATGCAAATCTCTTATCTCCCGTGCCCTTACAAGTGTGAGGCAGACCGTCTAGGAGTTAAGGAGCTCGCAGTGTTTGTTCTGTGGGCATTAAGGGGGAGAATTTTATCGTCGGGCCTCCAATTAGGATTATTATGTGGTGAAGTGGGAGGCAGAAATAGCTCTAGCTATTTAGAGAGAACACCT